>JASVEL010011228.1:0-162938 GCA_032618575.1 Nicotiana noctiflora
ATTGTTGTGTGTTCGCTGGTTGTTGTTTGGAGTCCTGCTATGTCACGACCCAAATCCAGTCGTGATGGCGCCCAACAATCAAGCTAGGCCAGCCAAACCAACAGTTTAATTATAACACAATACCAGTCCCCAAATGGACAACCCAAGAAGAATATATGAGTTTAAGAACTCCAATAATAATAATACCGAACAAAAGTACCTGACACTCCCAAAGATCCGGAGTCACAAGTCTAGAGCCTCTAACAAAACCCAACAGGAAATAGAGAGTACGATATAGAAGTACTCAAGTCTGAATACAAAATATACAATAACAACTGGAATGAGAGGAGAAGCTAGGCTCTGCGAACGTAGGCAGCTACCTCGGCAACTCGATGTGACAATGTAAACGCTGGAGATGTCCGTCTACTGCTCCTGTGTACCTGAGTCTGCACACAAAAGGTGCAGGGAGTAGGGGTGAGTACTAAGTACTCAGTGAGTAACAAATATATATATGTAGCTGACAGTAAGAAATCCACAAAATACCACAATATGAAGCTACACTACAGTCCGAATCTCCTACGAACTAGCAACAATAATACCATACAACTACCACAGAGTAATTAAACAAATACAGATGCAATGCAATGCACATAACCGCTACGGCGTGTAGCCCGATCCAATTTAACGTCGACGGCGCTCACTGGGGGTGTGTACAGACTCCGGAGGTTCTCCTACAGCCCAAGCGCAATACTGCTACGGCGTGCAGCCCGATCCTCATATCAACCACTGCGGCGTGTAGCCCGATCCCATGCTCAGTCCACAATAAGCAATTAAGTCACAAAACAATTCATTTTCCTTATTTCCAGTTCTCAATTCATAATTTATGAAAAATACTTTAACTTTATTAATTTTGCAAAAGCCGGTGACTTAGCATTTCAAAAGTGTGATTACAATTTCCAGGACTGAGATCAGTGATTTAAGTAATTATAGCTATCACATAAATATTGTCCTCTAAGGACGCTACAGATCGGCACAAGGCCCCAAACAAGGCTTACAGCCCACAAATATAGCAAATACAGTGTATTTCCAACACTAACAACATATTATTCACTTCCGGGATGGACCAAGTCTCAATCCCCAATCACAATCAATCCCGCACCTGCCACGGTGTGCGAGCCACGCCCTATTAGCGTCACAATGTGCTAAGCCGGGGTTTCGAACCCTCGGGCTACAATATACACAAACTACTCACCTCTAGCCGATCGTAGAATCGTCCACGATGCCTTTTCCTTTGAATTTCGCTGCCTCGTGTGTAGAATCTAATCAAATAACAATAATTATATCAATTACGGGTCAAAGAATCATAACCCACTTCAATTTATATGAAATTCGCATAATTACACTAAGTTGGTAAAACCCGACCCCGGGCCCCACTGCTCGGAAAATTCCGAAATTAGTACCAACGCGTTCCTTATCTCGCCACGAGTCCGTGCATATAAAATTTATCAAAATCGGAGTTCAAATGGCCTCCCAAATCCAAAAATCCCATTTTCAATATTTAGGCCACATTTCTTCAAGATTTCAACCCAATTTCATGAAGATTGATGTTAATACTACCATAGATTGATGTTTTTGAGTCAAGAATCTTACCTCCGACGAATACCCGATGACTTCTCAGTGATTTCCTCGAGTTTTCTTCTCTCTAGGGCTCAAATGTGTGTTTTGGGTTAATGAACCCGTAACTCTCTGTTTCTGGATTAAATTCACTGCCAGAACTGTTTCTTCTACGCGATCGCGACTCGCTTCACGCGATCGCGATGTTCAAAAAATCGGCCTCACGCGATCGCGACATCCCTCACGCGATCGCGATGTACAATCTCCCGGCTTCACGCGATCGCGTCCTTCATTCCTGCGATCGCGTAGCACATTTTCCCCTGGACCCATTTCTCTTCTACGCGATCGCGTAGATGATCCTGCGATCGCGATGTACACCCGTTTAATTCTACGCGATCGCGACTTGTTACCCTGCGATCGCGATGCCCTAGCCCCCAGCTCTACGCGATTGCATCCCCCTCCCCGCGATCGCGGAGAGCAAATGTCTGCTGCGTTTATGACAGCAACCAGCTTTCTCTTTTCTTCCAAAAATGGTCCGTTTGGACCCCCGGATTCATCCCGAGACCCCGGGACCCCAACGAAAACCACCAACATACTCCAAAACATGATACGAACTTGTTCCAACCATAAAAACACCATACTAAACATCAAAATCTCCATTTACTCACGGATTCAAGCCTAAGTTTCTTCAAAACTTTCAAAACTAACATTCAATCCAAAACCCGATCAAACGATGTCCGAATGACCTGAAAATTTGCGGACATATCCAAAATCACATAACGAAGCTACAGAGAAATTGTCCGAATTCCATTCCGACCCCCGGATCAAAATATCACCTACCATCCGGTTTTCGCCAAAATTCAACATTCGCCAATTCAAGCTTAAAACTACACCGGACCTCCGAATTCAATTCCGATTGTTCTCCTAAGTCATAAATGATCCCCGGAACTAGTCGAATCATCAGAATCCGGTTCCGAGCACTCTAACTCAAAAGTCAACTCTTGGTTGACTTTCCATATTCAAGCTTTCTTTAAACATGCTATTTGTTTCATTTTCAATCCAAATCACTCCTAACTCACCCGATATACTCTAATACTGATTTAAAAGCATAATATATGTAAATGCAAGGTAACGGGGTGGAAATTCCCGTAACGACGGGCCGGGTCGTTACATGCTATTTGTTGATCTTCTTCTTCATTCACGCCTTAGAACTCATCGTTTCATTTCAATTTGACCAGTTACACTCCTGATCCTCGAAGATGTAAAAAGAAATTCATGAAGATATAAACTATAGTAGTTTTGTTAGTTTTTTTAATTCTGCTTATGTATAGATATAGAATGTTATAGAAATATATGTGTAATTTGTTAGGATTTTATATTATGGACTATGGACTGTATTAATTCTAGATTGGAACAAATAATTCTATAGAGTAGCTAGTTTAGGTATTAATGTAGGAATTATACTAAGTAAATCAGTTAAAAATGGTCACCTAGATCACAGATTTGAAAACTGGTTAAAATCTAGTTGATTACTTGTAGAAATAGATAATATTATATGGAAATACTCAAGTCTGAATATAAAATAACAACTGAAAAGAGGAGGAGAAGCTAGGTTCTGCGAACGTCAGCAGCTACTTCAGCAACTCGGTATGACTGCAAAAGCTGGAAATGCCTGTCTACTGCCCCTGAGTACCTGAGTCTGCACACAAAAGGTGCAGGGAGTAGGGGTGACTACTAAGTACTCACTGAGTAATAAATATATAAAAGCAGCTGAAAGTAGGAAATACACAGAATACCACAATATGAAGCTAAACTATAGTCCGAATCTCCTACGAACTAGCATCAACAGTACAATATAGCTACCACAGAATAATTCAACAGATAAAGATGCAATACAATGCACATAACTGCTACGACGTGTAGCCCGATCCATTTAACATCGACGGTGCTCACTGGGGGTGTGTACAGACTCCGGAGGGGCTCCTACAGCCCAAGCGCAAATACCGCTGCGGCGTGCAGCCCGATCCTCTTATCATATTAATCGCTGCGGCGTGCAGCTCGATCCATCCTCAGTCCACAATAATTAGATAAGTCACAAAAACAGCTCAATTTACTTATTTCCAGATTCTAGTTCATAATTTAGGAAAATACTTTAACTTTTATTTAATTTTTGCAAAACAGGTGACTTAGCAATTCAATACAGTGAGTTCAAATTCCAGGACTGAGATTAGTGATTAAGCAAGTATAGCTATCACATATATACTATCCCCTAGGGATACTACAGGACGGCACAAGGCCCCAAACAAGGCTTATATCCCACAAATATGTCAAACACAATGTATTTCCATCACTAATAGCATATTATTCATATCCGGGATGGACCAAGTTCAATCCCCAGTCACAATCAATCCCGCACCTGCCATGGGGTGCGAGCCACGCCCTACCAGCGTCACAATGTGCTAAGCCGGGGTTTCGAACCCTCAGGCTACCATATATATAAACTACTCACCTCTAGCCGATCGTAGACTCGTCCGCAATGCCTTTTCCTTTAGAATTCACTGCCTCGCGTGTAGAATCTATTCAACAACAACAACAACAACAACTACCCAGTATGTTCCCACAAAGTGGGGTCTGGGGAGGGTAATACGTACACAGGCCTTACCCCTACCCGAAAGGGTAGAGAGGCTGTTTCCGGCCGACCCTCGGCTCAGAAAAAGAGAGAGAAAAGCAACAAACAAAACAAAACAAAACAAAACAATGTTAGTAAATCCGGGATAAATCAAATAAATAATTATCTAAACATAAAACCAAAAGTAGAATGACATGCAATAATACCAATCGGTTACTACCATAAGAGGCACGATACAATACATTAATTAACTATAGAGATCGCTACCAAACCCCACTCAGCCCCTAACAGAAGAACTACGAATTCTAGAAGGCCCTACCCTACAACCCTAATACTAGACCTCCAAACTGTCCTATCAAGGGTCATGTCCTCGGAAATCCCCATTCTAGCCATATCCTGCCTAATCACCTCACCCCAATACCTCTTAGGCCTCCCTCTGCCTCGACTCGCGCCAACCACCGCCAGTCGCTCACAACTCCTCACCGGTGCATCAGGGCTTCTCCTCCGCACATGCCCAAACCACCCGAGTCTCGCTTCTCGCATCTTCTCATCCATTGGGGCCACCCCCACCTTCTCCCGAATAACTTCATTCTTAATCTTATCTAATCTGGTGAGCCCGCACATCCACCCGAGCATCCTCATCTCCGCAACTCTCATTCTCTGGACATGAGAGTTCTTCACAGGCCAGCACTCCACCCCATACAACATGGCGGGTCTAACCACCGCTCTATAAAACTTCCCCTTGAGTTTCTGTGGAACTTTCTTGTCACACAAGACTCCCGATGCGAGCCTCCACTTCAACCACCCCGCTCCTATACGGTGAGTGACATCCCCGTCAATCTCTCCGTCCCCTTGAATCACTGATCCAAGATATCTGAAACTGTCCCTCTTGGCTATGACCTGAGATCCCAGCTTCACGTCCCAGCCTACTTCGCTCGACTCGGCGCTAAACTTGCACTCTAGATATTCTGTCTTAGACCTGCTTAGTTTAAAACCCTTAGACTCGAGGGTCTGTCTCCAGACCTCCAACCTCGCATTAACACCAGCCCTCGTCTCGTCTATCAAGACTATGTCGTAAGCAAAGAGCATACACCATGGCACATCCCCTTGAATATGGCGAGTTAGAGCATCCATTACCAAGGCAAATAAGAGAGGGCTTAGCGCAGATCCTTGATGTAGCCCCATAACCACCGGAAAATGGTCCGAGTCGCCACCCACCGTCCTAACCCTAGTCTTGGCTCCATCATACATGTCTTTGATCACTCTGATGTAGGCTTCTGGCACGCTCTTCGCCTCCAAGCATCTCCACAGAACCTCTCTAGGGACCTTATCGTATGCCTTCTCCAAGTCGATAAACACCATATGCAGGTCCTTCCTCTTATCCCCTGAACAGTTCCACCACCCTCCTCACAAGGTGGATAGCTTCTGTAGTAGAGCGACCCGGCATGAAACCAAACTGGTTCACGGATATAGATGACATCTCCCTCACCCTCGCCTCGATCACCCTCTCCCAGACCTTCATGGTGTGACTTATTAATTTGATACCCCTATAGTTGTTGCAACACTGGATATCCCCTTTGTTTTTGTACAAGGGAACCACTGTACTCCATTTCCACTCCTCCGGCATCCTCTTGGTCCTAAAGATCACGTTGAACAACCTGGACAACCACTTTACTCCCGACCTACCCATGCATTTCCAAAACTCCACCGGAATTTCGTCTGGCCCAGTCGCTCGACCCCTACTCATCCTACGCAACGCCCTCAAGACCTCCTCCTCCTCATTGTGCCTGCAGTGCCCGAGGTCTCTAGGACACTCTGAATGCCCCAGCTCCCCTAGCTCTAAGACTCGATCCCCCTCTTCGTTAAGCAGGTCTCGAAAGTATTCCCGCCATCTCCGCTTGACTTGCGACTCCCCCGTCAGAACCCTACCATCCTCGTCCTTGATGCACCTAACTTGGTCTAGATCCCGCGCCTTCCTCTCCCTCACCTTAGCCAACCGGAATAACTTTCTGTCCCCGCCTTTCTCCCCCAATTCCTCGTACATGCGCCCAAACGCTGCATTTTTAGCTTCCGTGACCGCCAGTTTCGCTTCCTTCCTCGCCACCTTGTAGTTCTCCTTGTTTGCTCTCCTTTCTTCTTTGCTTGAGCTCCCTGACAACTTAGCAAACGCCGCCTTCTTCGCCTCCACTTTTCCTTGGACTACCTCATTCCACCACCAGTCACCTTGGTGCCTGCCTGAATAGCCCTTGGCTACCCCAAGCACATCTCGCGCGGCCTCCCTAACCAAGTTCGCCGTCACTGACCACATTGCGTCCGCTTCCCCAGAGCTACTCCAAGCTCCCCCATCAACTAGCTTCCTCTCCAGCTCCTGGGCTTTCTCCTTAGTCAAAGTTCCCCATCTAATCCGCGGTCGGCCCCGAGAACCCCTCCTCTTCCTCTTCACCCGGAGACCTACATCCATCACTAGGAGTCTATGAAGAGTTGAAAGGGACTCTCCCGGAATAACCTTGCAATCCTTGCACAACCCTCTATCGCTCCTTCCGAGGAGGAGGTAATCAATCTGAGTCCTCGCCGTGGAACTTTTGAAAGTAACCAAATGCTCCTCCCTCTTCTGAAATGACGAGTTCGCGATCAAAAGCTCCGAAGCCCTAGCGAAATCAAGCAACGAAGTGCCCCCTCCGTTCCTAACCCCAAAGCCAAAGCCGCCATGCACCTCACCGTAACCACCAGCCTCCGCCCCAATATGACCATTAAAGTCCCCTCCAATAACTAACTTCTCGGATTGGGGAATACTACTCACCAACTCATCCAAGCCCTCCCAAAAACGCCTTTTAACCTCCTCAGCTAGGCCTGCATGCGGCGCGTAAGCGCTAATGACATTGAGAACACTACCGCCAATAACCGGTTTAATAGACATTAACCTATCATCCACTCGCCTAACCTCAACCACGGACTCCCTAAGATTCCTATCTACCAAGATACCTACTCCATTCTTACCCCTCTCAACCCCGAAGTACCACAACTTAAACTCATCTGCATCCCTCGCCTTCGTCCCTTTCCACCTAGTTTCCTGCACACATGCTATGTTGACCCTCCTCTTGTGGAGAATCTTTGCCAACTCAATGGACTTACCCGTTAGTGTGCCTACGTTCCACGACCCGATCCTCAATCTCCGAGCGTCCTTTAACCTCTCCCCACCCAAACCTCCCGCCCTACCCACAGGACCACTCCATGCCCCCCTGCTCACCTCCTCCCCCACCCCCCGAGGACATGACCTTACAGTACCATCCTCCGCCGCGGCCACTATCCCTCCAACAGACTACGGTAAAAGAGACGAACTTTAATAGAATTACGCAAAAGGATGCTTGCTAGATAACGATAGAGTAAACCACACACAAGATGCTAGTTAAAATACGTAAAAGGACGTTCAGAATAAACAAGAGATCGGGAGGTACCAACTCCCGGTGAAAAAACCTGAAAGTAAGCTTTGATGCGCCCGGGTCAACTGCCGCCAAACCTACTCGTTTTGGCCGATGTAGCTTTGCTCCTCGCTTCCAAATGCCAAAAGCTCGCCTCGTCCGCCGCCTCTAGTACCAAATGTTATCAAAGATGGCGGAAGCTTGGTCGGCGTCGGACTGAGATGAAGACTTCGATTTCTACGGAGGAATAGATCTGCAAAATAATCAAACAGGCTATTCGGCTGGTAATTACCGAGGGTGTGAGGACACGTCAGATTGAGAGGACCCGCCCGGTGATAGTAGCTGTAACGACACTAAGAGCTCGTACAGAGATTATGTTCTGTTATTGCCGAAAGTATAGTTGTTGGAGTCAGTTCAAACCACAATAATTATGTCATTTACGGGTCAAAGAAACATAACCCATTTCAATTTACATGAAAAACGCATAAATACGCTAAGTTGGTAAAAACCCGACCTCGGGCCCGCTGTCCGAAAAATTCAGAAAATTATACCAATATAATCCTCGTCTCTCCACGAGTCCGTGCATATAAAATTTATCAAAATCGGAGTTCGAATGGCCTTTCAAAACTCAAAATCTCGTTTTCAATACCTAGGCCACAATTCTTCACAATTTCTACCCAAATTCATCAAGATTGATGTTAATTCTACCATAAAATTATGTTTTTGAGTCAAGAAACTTACCTCCGATGAATACCCGATGATTTCCCAGCATTTTCCCCGTGATTTCCTCTCTCTAGGGTTCAAAATTGTGTTTTGGGTGAATGAACCCGCGACTACACTGTCTCTGCATTTTTTAATTCACTGACAGACCCGTTACTCTACGCGTTCGCGTGACCTCCCACGCGTTCGCGATGCTCAGCTCCAATTTACTCTTCGCAAATGCGACACCTCCAAAGCGTTCGCGATGAACAAGTTCCCAGCCGCCCAGATTTCCTTCTACGCGTTCGCGACGCCCCTCACGCGAACACGATGCATTTCCTCACGCTCCTACGCGAACGTGACCTGCAACAACGCGATCGCGAAGCTCAACCATCCTGGCTTACGTGAACGCGACAGCTTGATCGCGAACGCGATGGCTTAGCCAGCCCTGCCTTCGCGAACGCGACCTGGGCCACGCGAACGCGAAGGCTTAAGGCCTGCTGCACAACCTGCAATTTTTCTGCAGTTTTCTCCAAGTTCCAAATGCCCGGTTGATGGTCCGAATTTATCCCGAGGCCCCCGGGACCCCAACGAAAACCACCAACATACTCCAAAACACGATACGGACTTGTTCCAATCATAAAAACACCTTCCTAAACACAAAAATCACCATTTTCACACGGATTCAAGCCTAAGTTTCTTCAAAACTTCCAAAGCTAACATTCAACTGAAAACCCGAGCAAACGACGTCCGAATGTTCTGAAAATTTGCAGACAAATCCATAACCATATAACCAAGCTTTAAAAACTGTCGGAATTCCATTCTGACCCCGGGATCAAAATCTCACCTACCATCCGGTTTTTGCCAAAATTCGACCTTAGCCAATTCAAGCCTAAAACTACACCGGACCTCCGAATTCAATTCCGATTGCTCTCCTAAGTCATAAATGATCTCCCGAAGCTAGTAGAATCATCAGAATCCGATTCCTAGCACTCTAACTCAATAGTCAAGTCTAGGTTGACTTCCTATATTCAAGCTTCCTTCAAACATGCTATTTGCTTCATTTTCAACCCGAATCACTCCTAACTCGCCCGATATACTCTAGTACTGATGTAAAAGCATAAAATATGCAAATACAAGGTAACGGGGTGGTAATTACCGTAACAACAGGCCGGGTCGTTACATTCTCCCCAACTTAAACAAACGCTCGTCCGCGAGCAGGTTAAGAAACATACCTGGAGTATCAAATAAGTGTGGATATCTGCTCCGCATCTCCTGGTCGGGCTCCCAAGTTGCTTCCTCCACGGGACGGCCTCTCCCCTGCACTTTCACTGAAGCTATGTCCTTGGATCTCAGCTTACGAACCCGTCGACCCAAAATGGCTACTGGCTCCACATCATAAGTCAAGTCCTCATCTAGCTGTATCGTGCTGAAGTGTAACACATGAGACGGGTCTCCGACATACTTCCGGAGCATGGATACATGGAACACTGGGTGAACTCCCGACAAACTGGGTGGCAAAGCAAGCATGTAGGCCACCTCCCCAACTTTCCTAAGCACCTCAAAAGGTCCAATGAACCTTGGACTCAACTTCCCTTTCTTCCCAAACCTCATAACGCCCTTCATAGGCGAAACCTTCAGTAACACCTTCTCACCCACTGAATAAGACACGTCTCGGACCTTCCGGTCCGCAAAACTCTTTTGACGTGACTGAGTTGTGCGAAGTCTCTCCTGAATCACCTTTACCTTGTCTAAGGCATCCTGGACTAACTCTGTCCCCAACAACCTAGCCTCCTCGGGCTCAAACCAACCGACTGGAGACCTACACCGCCTCCCATAGAAAGCTTCATACGGTGCCATCTGAATGCTGGACTGATAGCTATTATTATAAGAAAACTCCGCAAGAGGCAAGTAATCAGCCCATGAACCACCAAAATCAATGACACAAGCACGCAACATGTCCTCCAATATCTGAATAGTACGCTCAGACTGCCCATCCGTCTGTGGATGAAATGCTGTGCTCAACTCTACCTGTGAACCTAACTCTCGCTGAAATGTCCTCCAGAACTGAGAAGTGAAGTGGGTACCTCTATCTGAGATAATAGAGATGGGAAGTCCATGCAATCTCACAATCTCACGGATGAATATCTCTGCCAACCGCTCTGAGGAGTATGTAGTACACACTGGGATGAAGTGAGCTGACTTGGTCAACCTATCCACCACCACCCAAACCGAATCAAACTTCCTCGCTGTCCGAGGGAGTCCACTAACAAAGTCCATAGTAATCCTTTCCCACTTCCACTCAGGAATATCAATACGCTGGAATACACCACCAGGTCTCTGATGCTCATACTTGACCTGCTGACAGTTTAGACACCGTGCCACATGGCTCACAATATCTTTCTTCATCTTTCTCCACCGGTAATGCTGCTTCAAATCCTGATACATCTTCGCGACTCCTGGATGAATAGAATACCGCGAACTGTGGGCCTCCTCCAATATCAACTCACGAAGGCCATCAATATTGGGCACGCATATCTGGCCTTGCATCCGCAATACTCCATCACTATCATTAGTGACATCTCTGGCATCATCATGCTGAACTCTATCCTTAAGGACAAGTAAGTGTGGATCATCATACCGGCGCTCTCGGATACGATCATATAAAGAAGAACGAGCTACTACACAAGCCATCACTCGACTGGGCTCGGAAATATCCAGCCTCACCATCTGATTAGCTAACGCCTGCACATCAACTGCTAGGGGTCTCTCCCCAACTGGAATATATGCCAAACTACCCATACTAATAGCCTTCCGGCTCAATGCATCAGCCACTACATTGGCTTTCCCGGGATGGTACAAGATAGTAATATCATAGTCTTTAAGCAATTCAAGCCATCTCCGCTGCCTCAAATTTAGATCTTTCTGCTTAAACAAATGCTGAAGGCTGCGGTGGTCCGTATATACATCACAAGATACACCATATAGGTAATGCCTCCAAATCTTCAAGGCATGAACAATAGCAGAGCTAACTCCAAATCATGAACAAGGTAGTTCATCTCGTGGGGCTTTAGCTTACGAGAAGCATATGCAATAACTCTACCCTCTTGCATCAACACACAACCGAGCCCAACTCTAGAAGCATCACAATACACTGTATATGACCCTGAGGCTGATGGCAACACGAGTACCAGAGATGTGGTCAAAGCCTCCTTGAGCTTCTGGAAGCTCTCGTCACATTCATCAGACCACACAAATGGAGCATTCTTCTGTGTCAGCTTAGTCAACGGTGAAGCAATAGATGAGAAATCCTGAACAAACCGACGATAATAGCCTGCCAAGCCGAGAAAACTCCGAATCTCGGTAGGTGAGGAAGGTCTGGGCCAATTCTGCACTGCCTCGACCTTCTAAGGATCAACCCGAATACCATCACTGGACACTACATGTCCCAGAAAAGTCACAGTGTCAAGCCAGAACTCACACTTAGTGAATTTTGCATAAAGCTTCTCTTCTCTCAACCTCTGCAATACCACCCTCAAGTGTTGTGCATGCTCCTCCTGGCTGCGTGAATACACCAGAATATCATCAATAAACACAATCATAAAAGAATCAAGGTACGACCGAAATACGCTATTCATCAAGTGCATTAATGCAGCTGGGGCATTAGTCAGCCCGAAAGACATCACCATGAACTCGTATTGCCCATATCGCGTTCTGAACGCTGTCTTCATAATATCTGAGTCCCTGATCTTCAACTGATGATAGCCCGATCGAAGATCAATCTTAGAAAATACACTAGCTCCCTGGAGCTGATCAAATAGGTCCTCAATACGAGGCAATGGGTACTTATTCTTCACTGTTACCTTGTTCAGCTACCTGTAATCAATGCACATTCTCATTGTGCCATTATTCTTCTTCACGAACAATACCGGTGCACCCCAAGGTGACACACTAGGGCGAATGAAACCCTTATCCAAAAGTTCCTAAAGCTGTTCCTTCAATTCTTTTAACTCCGCTGGTGCCATGCGATAGGGAGGAATAGATATGGGCTGAGTGCCCGGCATCAAGTCAATACCAAAGTCAATATCCCTGTCAGGCGGCATGCCCGGCAAGTCGGCTGGAAATACATCCGGGAACTCCCTCACAATGGGGACTGAATCAAGACTGGGTGTCTCAGCCTCAACATCTCTAATGAAGGCCAAATAAGATAAACAACCCTTCCCAATCATTCGTTGGGCCTTTATATAAAAAATTACCCCGTCGGACACATAATCAGTCAAGCCACGCCACTTGATCCTCGGACTACCTGGAATAGCTAGTGTGATTGTCTTGGCATGACAGTCCAGAATCTCATGGTAAGGAGATAGCCAATCCATGCCTAGAATCACATCGAAATCTACCATGCCCAGTAGTAATAAATCAACTCGGGTCTCCAAACCCCTAATAGTAATAAGACATGATCGATACCTGATCCACAACAACCGTATCCCCCACTGGGGTAGACACATGTACGGGCAAAGCAAGAATACCACGGGTCATACCCAAATGATGTGAAAAATAAGTAGAAACATAGGAATAGGTGGATCCGGGATCAAATAAGATAGAAACATCCCTGTGGCAGACTGAGATAATACCTGAAATAACAGCATCTGAGGCACTAGCATCCTTCCTATCCGGAAGAGCATAGAAACGAGCCTTGCCTCCACCAGTACGATCCTCGCCCCTAGGGCGAACTCTAGCTACCTGGCCACCAATCCTAGCTGACTGTGCTGGCGCTGAAGAAACAGGAGTAGAAGACGAGGGCTGATCCCTCTACTGAGACCGCGTACGAAGCCATTAAGGACACTCTCTCTTGATATGGAACTAGTCGCCGCACTCAAAGCAACGGCCCGAAGATGGAAGAAGGGGCTGCTGAGGACCCCTCGCTGCAGATGAATCCTGTGCTGAGGAAACAGGGGCAGAGCTCTGAGCTGGAAGAGCACTCAATGCAGGCTGACTCTGCTGATGGCCTTGCTGAGCCTGATAACCCTGATGGCCCTGACGACCACGATCTGATGAAACTCCACTGGACTCTACACGTCCAGACTGATGAGATCTAAAAGAACGACCCCTGCTATGCTGAGGTTGGCCCCTAGACGGAGCACCACTGTAACTGCCCGTACCACGAGGCCTCTTAGCCTCTCTCTCCTCCCGCTCTCAGCGGCGATCTGTCTCAATATGACGGGCAGCATCAACCACCTTCTCAAAGGTAATTGCCAAAGCTCTCTCTATGGTCATCAATATACGGATGGGATAAATAAGGCCATCTATAAATCTCCGGATCCTCTCTCTGTCCGTAGGAACCATCCACATGGCGTGACGGGCCAGCTGTGTGAATCTCATCTCATACTGAGTAACCGTCATGTCACCCTGCTTCAGCCATTCAAACTGACGACGCAACTCCTCTGTCTGGGACTGAGGCATATACTTCTCCAAAAATACCATGGAGAACTGCTGCCAAGTGAGGGGCGCTGCCCCAGCGGGCCTACGCCTATCAAAATCCTCCCACCACTAAAATGCTACACTTGTGAACCAAAAAGTGGTGAAAGAAACACCGCTGGACTCCAGAATACCCACGGTGCAAAGCATACGCTGACATTTATCAAGAAAACCCTGGGCGTCCTTGCCCTCAGCACCACTGAATGCCGAAGGCTGTAGCCTCTCAAACCTCTCCAAACGACGCTACTCATCGTCGGGCATAACTGGAACCATATGAGCAGGAGCTGGTGCAACGGGTGCAACTGGCTGAACTGGAGCTGCCCCAGGTGCCTGAATACCCTATACTACCGGCTCGGGTGTGCGAGCCACGGGGGTCTGATTCCCTCCCCCTGCCTGTGAAGAAGACGATGCGGTAGAGACTGCAACTACCTGAGCCAAGCCAGTGCATACTGATAGAATCTGAGCCAAAGTCTCCTGAAGACCCGGCATTACAATAGGAACTGTCGGTGCCTGAACCTGAGCTGCCGGAGCGTCTGCAGCTGGAACATGATCCTGAACCTGGGCCACCGGTGCTGGAATCTGACCCTGAGTCTGGTCAGCTGGTAGGCCCAGCAGGTGCTGGTACTGCTGCCCTACCTCTACCACGACCACGGCCTCTAGGTGCCAATGGTGGTCGTCCGCCACGTCCGCCACGTTCGCTAGCATGTGTTCTCGCCATCTGCGAGATAATAGAATATGGAAAAGTTTAGTTTTAGGATAACATAAACCGCACGATATGAATCCAAAAAAATGAGGTTTTTCCTAAAGTTCAGTACACCTCCGAGGATAGATACGGATGTCTACGTACCGATCCGCGAAAGCCTACTAAACCGGCTCATGACTCGTGAGTCCTAGTAGCCTAGGCTCTGATACCAACTTGTCATGACCCAAATCCGATCGTGATGGCGCCCAACAATTAAGCTAGGCCAGCCAGACCATCAATTTCATATCACAACGAATATCAGTCCGAAATGGACATCCCAAGAAGAATATATGAGTCAAAGAACTCCAATAATTATAATAATGAACAAAATACTGAGAAGTGCGAAAACAGCTGACACTCCCAAAGATTTGGAGTCATAAGTCTAAAGCTTCTAACAAACCCCAACAGAAATAGAGAATACTGTTTAGAAATACTCAAGTCTAAATATAAAATAGCAACTGAAAAGAGGAGGAGAAGCTAGGTTCTGCGAACGTCGGTAGCTACCTCAGAAACTCGGTATGACACTGCAAACGCTGGAAATGCCTGTCTACTGCTCCTGAGTACCTGAGTCTACACACAAAAGGTGCAGGGAGTAGGGGTGAGTACTAAGTACTCAGTGAGTAATAAATATATAAAAGCAGATAAAAGTAGGAAATCCACAAAATACCACAATATGAAGCTAAACTACAGTCCGAATCTCCTACGAACTAGAATCAACAGTACAATATAGATACCACAGAATAATTCAATAGATAAAGATGCAATTCAATGCACATAACCGCTACGGCGTGTAGCCCGATCCATTTAATGTCGACGATGCTCACTGGGGGTGTGTGCAGACTACGGAGGGGCTCCTACAGCCCAAGCGCAAATACCGCTGCGGCGTGCAGCCCGATCCTCTTATCATAATAACCGCTGCGGCGTGCAGCCCGATCCATCCTCAGTCCATAATAATCAGATAAGTCACAAAAACAACTCAATTTACTTATTTCCAGATTCCAGTTCATAATTTAGGAAAATACTTTAACTTTTATTTAATTTTTGCAAAACCGGTGACTTAGCAATTCAATACTATGAGTTCAAATTCCAGGACTGAGATTAGTGATTAAGCCAGTATAGCTATCACATATATACTATCCCCTAGGGATACTACAGGTCGGTACAAGGCCCCAAACAAGGCTTATAGCCCACAAATATGTCAAACATAGTGTATTTCCATCACTAATAGCATATTATTCATATTCGGGATGGACCAAGTCTCAATCCCCAGTCACAATCAATTCTGCACCGGCCACGGGGTGCGAGCCACGCCTTACTAGCGTCACAATGTGCTAAGCCGGGGTTTCGAACCCTCAGGCTACCATATACACAAACTACTCACCTCTAGCCGGTCGCAGACTCGTCCGCAATGCCTTTTCCTTTAGAATTCACTACCTCGCGTGTAGAATCTATTCAAACCACAATTATTATGTCATTTACGGGTCAAAGAAACATAACCCATTTTAATTTACATGAAAAACGCATAAATACGCTAAGTTGTTAAAACCCGACCCCGGGCCCGCTGTCCGAAAAATTCAGAAAATTATACCAATGCGATCCTAGTCTCGCCACGAGTCCGTGCATATAAAACTTATCAAAATCGGAGTTCGAATGGCCTTTCAAAACTCAAAATCTCGTTTTCAATACCTAGGCCACAATTCTTCACAATTTCTACCCAAATTCATGGAGTTTCATTCTGCCCAAAATTTTGAACTAGCGCGGGCGCGCTAATACCCGCGTTAATGCCCGCGCTAGTGGGGTTTTTGCTGTTTCGTTGATTTTGCTCAAATTTTCACTTGATTACCATCATAAACTCTCAATTGCTTAATTAACTCATGTGAGACATTAAAATCACAATTAGAGTTAACTTTAACATTAATTATACTCGTATGACAGTAAATCCTTCTTAATTTAGAGCATATATAGGCTATATTATACAATTTAGCCCATCATCAACACCCCACACTTAATTTTTTGCTAGTCCTCGAGCAATCCACTATATTCTTCTAGAGATTTTCTTATTCAAACATTCCCTTAACGTTTTACACCTCGAACATTGCACATTTATAACACCTAGCAGTAAACAATCATAACCTTAAAGTTGAATCTCAAATGCCATGCAAAATTCAGCTTCCTCAACTTACTCAATAGATAGGTCAAGGTTTATGCCATTCTGTGACAAGTCATATGCTCTCACCATCATGCCCTCAAAAACTATTTGGACTGTACTCCAAACATTCGAATGGTATACTCGTATACTTAATGAAAGCACGCACTCTCACAATAGAAATCACATGCATGCAATGGGTACCATAAGCTTGCTCCTAATGTAAATTTTCTACTAATGTAGGCTAGCTCGACTCAAAATCAAATAGGACTTTTTCATGGTTGTAACGCAGCTAAGTAATAGGTAGGATACTTTTTAGGAATAGTGACTATCTTCCTTAAGCACTTTTATAATCACAAATATTGATTCACCCCAATCTTCCCTTCTATAAGCACTTTATTACTTCAAACTCACTAGCCGAAATAAAACACATTGTATTTACTTATTCAATTATGGCTAGTGTTGTATACTTTACAAGACGAGTGCTTGTTTTTATTATTTATATATATATATATATATATATATATATATATATATATATATATATATATATATATATATATATATTAATTTATTTCTTTATTTATTTTTTATTTTAATGTTAACACCCCATAATTCTTTTCTTCTCAATTCTTGTAGTATTCTTTTCATGATCAAAGTGCTTTTAAGAAGAAAAAGGTTCAAAGCAAGTTCAATGAAGAACAAAAGGTGTAAGCTTCTAACGTGGTTGCCAACAAAAAGTCTAAAATCTCAATAGGGTTAACTAGTAATAATTTCAATTTGTGATAAGCAATCAAGCTTCAAACACTAAAACACAATCAAAGAAAGCCTAAGATCCTTTTTTAAAGTCGAGCGTCACCTTGCATTTCGCTTTAAATCACATACATGCCAAGTTCTACACACAAATACAATACACGGACTGTACAATTCTCACCACTCATAGCATATGACTTATTTAGATTAGCTAATCAAGATACTCCATTACGAGTAGCAATTCAGCAACAATCTTGCAATTTAAGGCACTTTCTGTGAGATTCAACAAATAGGACTAATTGTAACACCTCTAGATTTTATTGGAGTTCAGGTATGTCAACGTTATGTTTTCTTTTATGTTAGCTTGTATCCTTTATTTTAATATACAAAACAAAATTGAAACACAAATTAAAAACTACCTATGCCCGGTTCAAAATAAACCTTTGGAAAAGAACCGTGGCCTAAAGAAAAACAAAGGGGGATTTGTTACACTACCTGATTAAAAAAACAATTTACACTATCTACTCCATATGACACAAACATATATTTACAACAATACTAATTTGAACAATATTAAACCACCAAAACATTCAAACTTAAAAATTTAAACATTATCTATCTAAACAGTCATAATTCAAAGCAATACTAATATTCTAACAATCCATAATAATCCACAATATTAAACAAGGCAAAAACATTTATAGATATGTTGAGAAGGGGCTCCTCCACCCCACACTTAGAGATGAAGACATGTCCTCATATCTTCCATTAAAAGCAAAAGATTAGGCAAATATACTTCCCCAAAGACTCAATCTTGGTCGGAGACAAAATTGGCATCCACATTACATGCCCAACCCAAAGCACAAAGCCATCCCATTATCCTCTTTTCTGACTTCTTTTGTTGAGTCTGCATTTCCTCAACACTCCCCGCCAGACCTTGCACCGAAGTTTTTATTTCTTCTATTTCTTGCTCCATGCGATCAAGTCTTTGTCCTCGATTGGCCCTAGATGGGCCAGCAGCATCTGAAGCCTGTGGTTGTACTGGCTGAGCATCATCCCTCATCTCTGCATCAGTAGCTTTAGCTTGTTGGGTTTCCTCCTCCTTATCATCGCTGCCATCAAAATCATCACCAACCAAATCCGTTGCATGAACGACATCTTTTCCTGTGGTGACCCGTTCAGCCGTGAATGGATTCACTGCTCTCAGTCGACCATCAATGTCAAGATTATTTGGCACATTGGCTTGCAGACACAAGAGTGTTACCAGGGATGGACAATACATCCCATACCGTTGAACTCTAACTCTCTGGAACATGTCATTATGTAACAATGATGGCACATCAAACCACCCCTATTCATGAGGCACCAAATTAGGCATGCTCGAGGCCTGTTTACCTCTGTCAGATTTGTGGATGGTAACAACCGACTGTTGATGAAGTACAACCAACACTTGGCTTCGAACTTGAGGGCATTGGCATGGAACGTGCTTCCATATTTATACCATTGTATTTGAGCCTCCGGTCGACAAATGATGTCAGTGAATGTGGACCATGGAGTATATTTGTTGTTGTTTGCTTGATATGATTCTAAGTACCTTTCGTCCCTCGGTGGTAGCCTGTATGATGCCCAAATTGCCTCCACAGATGCATTGACTAATCACCTGCGCACCGTAACAGTGTATTCATCATGCTCAGGGAGGTTTGCATAAAATTCTCGCACAAGCATTACATTTTCTATTATTGGCTCTTCGAGGAATATATCAAGTCCCCACCTCCTTAACTCGTTTGGTATGTTGAGGCAGTAAATTGCCAGAGCATTTGCATCCATTGCTTGTTCTGGTATTATGCTTTTGGCTTCTTTCTTGTGAAATTTGTCCTATGCCTTTGCAGATACGAATTTCTGGCTATTAAATGGCCCGGTATCGACAGACTTGCGTGGCCTTCCTCAAACATTTGTTGTGGCAGGGCGTCGGGATGATGAACTTGTTGCGGGGCGCTTACGAGGAGCCATGGTACCTGCCAATAAGTGAAGGTTAAGATTATTCACTCGGGTGACCAATCCGGACTACTTAGACTTCATCATGGAGTTGATCACAACACTACATTCATAGAAGCATTTTATCAAACACATTGTGAGCATGTTTGATATTAAGCCTTACACAACATTCTATTACAATGATTTCATCCACAATCAACCAATCAACTATATTACCTTACCAAATATATAACACTACAATTGTTCAGCCCAAATAAGAAGAAAATGTGCCTTTTTATTCTATAATTATTGATATCTAATATTAAAACTAAAATAGGGCTGAAATTTTGACATTCAAATTCTCATATGAACAAGAAATTAAACAAAACATGCACATAATGATATAAACAACAAGATTAATTCTAACATAAGTCACAAAAACGAAATGTAATCTAAAAGGTAAGAGTAAAAACCCTTCTATTTTCAAAAACGAAATTACATAACTAAATTAAAAAAATTCAAATTTAGAAACAACATAGAAAACAAGAGATTTCTTACATACCTTGGTGAAGAAGGTCTTGGCGATTTGAAGTTCATGAAGAGTTAGAAAGTTAAAGAGAAAAATTATAGTGAAGAAGAAGGGGAGAGGCGTTAGGGCTCAATAGTTTGAGAGAGGGAGTGTATTTTATGTTTTTAGGGGTTAGGGTAAATGAGAAGACTTAGAATTATACTAAAACATGTGGAACAATACCTGGACTAGCGCGGGCATTAGCGCGCCAGCGCTAAATTAGCGCGACATGTGGCAGAATATAACCTCATTAGCGCGGGCACTAGCGCGGCCGCGCTAATGGGGTTTTTAATTTTTCTCCTTTTATATATATATATATATATATTATAATAATAATAATAATAATAATAATTTAGTTACATATTATACTTACTCTACACTTGTGGGTTGCCTCCCACACAGGGCCTGATTTACTGTCGTGGCACGACTCAGAATCTACTTATTCATTAGCGAGCACAACTTTGGTCTTTTCACGGCTTATCATACCTCTCCAATAATGCTTGATTCTATGGCTATTTACCAAGAATGTTCTTTCACCGTTTAAGTTTTTCAGCTCAACTGCACCATATGGAGTAACTCTCACTACTTCAAATGGACCTGACCATCTCGACTTTAGCTTTCCAAGGAACAGTCGCAGTCTGGAGTTGAAAAGTAATACCTGTTGGCCTGGCTCAAAGTGACACGACTCTATATGTTTGTCATGCTATCTTTTTATTTTTTCTTGTATAGCTTGGCGTTTTCATAAGAGTGCAGTCTGAACTCATCCAGCTCATTCAACTGTAACAGTCTTTTCTCACATGCAGCTTCGAGGTCCATATTCAATTTCTTGATTGCCCAGTATGCTTTATGTTCAAGCTCAACTGGTAAGTGGCATGCCTTCCCATAAATCAGCTTGTACGTGGATGCTGCAATTGGTGTCTTGTAAGCAGTTTTGTATGCTCATAGAGCATCATCTAACTTCGCTGCCCAGTCCTTGTGATTCACATTCACCGTCTTCTACAGTATTTGCTTGATTTCTCTGTTTGATACTTCAGCTTGCCCACTTGTTTGCGGGTGATAAGCTGTGGCAACTTTGTGACGAACTCCATATTTAGCTAGGAGTTTGTTGAGCAATCGATTACAGAAGTGAATCCCTTCATCACTGATTAAAGCACGTGGAGTTCCAAATCTTGAAAATATGTTCTTTTTCACAAACGCGACTACTACCATGACATCATTTGTTGGTAAAGCAACTGATTCAACCCATTTTGACACATAATCAACAGCTATTAGAATGTATTTGCTCCCCCCTGGATGGTGGAAATGGCCCCATAAAATCTATCCCCCATACATCAAAAAGCTCAACTTCTAGAATGTTATTTAAAGGCATCTCATGCCTTCTGGTGATGGTTCCGGTTCATTAGCATTGATCACACTTCTTTACAAATGCATGGGCATCCTTGAACAAAGTCGGCCAAAAGAGACCGGATTGTATCACCTTTGCAGCTGTTTATCCCCTCCATGATGTCCTCTATAAGGTGATGCATGACAATCATATAACACCAATTCTATCTCATTGTCGGGAATGCATCTCCTTATCAACTGATCAGCACATTGCTTGTACAAATAAAGTTCATCCCAGTAGTAGAAATTCACATAATGTAAAAACCTCTTTCTTGCTTCAGATTTCATTTCAGGGGGAAATATTCCACTCACAAGGTAATTCACATAATCTGCGTACCATAGGGAAGTGTTTTGGTTTATGGTAAAGAGTTGTTCATCTGGAAACACCTCTTTAATTTTGTCGCCCTCTCCCACATGGTCATGATTTTCCAACCTTGATAAGTGTTCAGCTACTTGGTTTTCTGTCCCCTTCCGATCTCGTATCTCTACATCAAATTCATGCAACAACAAAACCCAGCACATCAATCTGGCCTTAGACTCCTTCTTTGTGAACAAATACCGGATTGCTGCATGATTAGCATGAACTATGATTTTCGTTTCCACCAAGTATGCTCGAAATTTCTCAAAAGCCCACACCACAGCTAACAATTCCTTCTCAGTGGTGATGTAATTCAGATGTGCATCATTAAGAGTTTTACTCGCATAGTATATGGAATAAAACACTTTGTTCTTCTTTTGACCCAGTACTGCCCCAATAGCAAGATCACTCGCATCGCACATAAGTACAAATGGTAAAGACCAATCAGGTGCTACAATAATGGGAGCAGTCACCAACCTTTTTTTAAGTTCTTCAAATGCTTTGAGGCAAGCATCATCAAATTTGACACTCACATCTTTTTCAAGCAGCTTGCACATTGGAGTGGAAATTTTTGAAAAATCTTTTATAAAGCGCCGATAAAAACCCGCGTGCCCTAAGAAACTCCGGACACCCTTTACTGAAATAGCTGGAGGTAGATTTTCAACCACTTACCTTTGCTTTATCAACTTCAATAACATTTCTAGACACTTTATGCCCCAACATAATGCCTTCCTGTACCATAAAATGACATTTTCCTCAATTGAGTATCAAATTTATTTCTTCACCGCGGGTGAGTACCTTGCTTAGATTCTTCAAGCAATCATCATAAGAAGACCCAAAAACTGAAAAGTCATCCATGAACGCCTCCACGAATATTTCCACCATGTCGGTGAAAATAGCCATCATGTATCTCTGGAAAGTGGCTGGTGCGTTACAAAGTCCAAACGACATTCGCTTAAAGGCAAAAGTGCCATAAGGACAAGTGAATGTAGTCTTTTCTTGGCCCTCTGGGCATATGACAATCTGATTGTATCCTGAATAACCATCAAGAAAGCAATAATATTTATGTCCGGCCAACCTGTCTAGCATTTGATCAAGGAATGGAAGTGGGAAGTGATCTTTGCGAGTTTCCTTATTTAGTCTTCTATAATCAATGCAAAATCTCCATCCTGTAACAGTACGAATGGGGATTAACTCATTCTTTTCATTCTCAATCACAATCATCCCTCCCTTTTTGTGCACACATTGAATTGGGCTCACCCAGTTGCTATCGGAATTGGGAAAAATGATACCGGCATCAAGCAACTTGATTACTTCCTTTTTCACTACCTTATTCATGATGGGATTTAATCTCCATTGATTCTCCACACTAGGCCGGTGTCCATCCTCTAAAAAACTTTTGTGCATGCAAAACAATGGACTAATACCCTTGATGTCGGCTATAGTCCACCCAATGGCCTTTTTATTCTCGCGGAGGACTCTAAGCATTTTTTTTTCTTGGGTGCTGGTCAAGCTAGATGAGATAATTACAGGCAGAGTCTCGGCATTCCCCAAATAGGCATATCGCAAATGTGCTGGAAGTGGCTTGAGTTCTAACTTCGGCAGTTCTTGAATAGATGGCCTGGGAATTGTTGGTGTCACAGATCTGTCTAACTCGTCAAATTTTCTAAACCCATACACATAACTGCAAGATACATTCAGCACTTGCTCTATTTCTTCTATTCTATCATCTTCATTATTTTCTACCTCCCCAATCAATACTCGTTCAATAGGATTTGAAGAGCTCATATAAGGTATATTGATGTAGCATCATTCTCTACCTCCTGAACAACCATGGGTTGCTCTTCTACCATGTCTAAGGTAAATTGAATAAATGCATGGATATTATTCGTATCCATTGCTTCCCTCAACCTCCTGCAAAATGTTCACTCAGGTTCCGGATCAAATCCTTGAAGTCGGTCCTGGCTTCGAACCCTACGCATTCAATTAAAGTTCCTGAGATGACAGTAACAAAACGATTGCCTTAGATTTGATGAAATAAACAATTAAAAGATAAACTAGCAAGTAGTTAATATTAAGCTCCCCGGCAACGACGCCAAAAACGTGTTGCTCCCAAAGTACACGTGGTCGTACAAGTAATAAAGTGATAAGTCGAGTGTCGAACCCACAGAAACTTATATCAACTACCCACTAATGCGTCAATATTGTCATTTCGTCAAGCCAAATTCGAATTCAAGATATTTAATTATGCTAATTATACTCTTAAATAACAACTAAATTATCAAGTATCAAGTTGATTGTTGTGTGTAATTAATAGAGACAAATATTCCAGGGTTGTGATTTTACACCAATTGTAATGTGTTCGAACTAACTATCTCCTTCTTACAATTCACTCATGGTTGTTAATTAGTCGATAAATACTCTCATAGCCTTCTCCCAGTACTAATCACCTATTCTTAATAGATCAACATCCATATTCCTATGAAATCAATCTATTAAAAATGCAGTAAAATCTCGACATTTAATTAAGCAAGGTGACTAGATATATTCCTATCCTAATCACAAATCCGCTCCCCTTGAGGGTTAAGATCTTGCTCTCTTTAATTCTTCTCTAATCTAGACATGGCTTTTCCAAGCGTAGCATAGATAAGGACTTAACTGCTGGCCAAACAATCAAGCAATTAAACATAGAATTAAAGAAATAACCATATACGAATGAATTATAATGAAGATCAAGTTAGTTTTAAATCACAATAATTATGGCTACATCACAATCCCATAATAATAGATGTTTTAGCCACTCATATTCATACAAAACTCAACAATAATAATCTCAAACACAAGATGAACAAGTAAGTAAAAGAATGTTTGAAGAAAACTCTTTTGATTGTTGCTTCAAGGTAGTATTCTTCTTCCTCCTCCTTAGCTTCAAGAGTCTTCTCTCTTCCTCAATAGTATTTTTCCACTTAATTCCTTCTAAAATCTGATCTATCCCATTATGCAACTTTTTCTTCTTTTATTCCTTAGTGGATTCCATCCCATGTGACAAAATAGTCACTTAATCATTAATTTCCGGAACTGGACTAGCGCGGGCGCGCTAGTCCCGCGCTAATGCCCGCGCATACGGAGTTTCATTCGGCCCAAAATTCTAAACTAGCGCGGGCACGCTAATACCCGTGCTAATGCCCGCGCTAGTGGGTTTTTGCTATGTTGTTCTTTTTGCACAAATTTCCACTTGATTACCATCATAAACTCTCAATTGCTTAATTAACTCCTGTGAGACATTAAAATCACAATTAGAGCTAACTTTAAAATTAATTATACTCGTATGACAGTAAATCCTTCTTAATTTAGAGCATATATATATAGGCTATATTATACAATTTAGCCCATCATCACCTGTAATTATGAATTGGGCTCTAATTAGCTCTATGCACTTCTGTGCATTTCCTTTTTGTTAGTTCGAATTCCAGGCCCATAATACGCAACGACCTGGATGTGAGTAAAGTATCAATGCAAATTACAATTAAACTGTATTAATGTCACGACCCAAACCCTGGTCGTGATGGCGCCCAATACATTGCTAGGCAAGCCCGACTATCTTATCCATTTAAACCAGCCAATTATAAATTAATATTGATTAATCGGCGTAATTTGCTTGTTTTTATAACAAATCAAGAAGTGTGAAAACGAAATATACAAATACAGTCCCAACCAATCGTGGTGTCACAAGTCTGAGCCTCTACAAATAAGATCTACTACACAATCAAGTCTAGGCAGAATGGAAACAACAAAATGATAAAGAGGAAGAGGTCGGGTACTGCGGACGTCGGCAGCTGCCTCGAAGTCTCCACGGAATGGTGACAATAAACCAGTTGCGATAGCTCAACTGCTCTCCTGAACCTCTATATCTGCACAAAAAGTGTAGGGGAGTGGGGTGAGTATATTTCAACTCAGTGAGTAATAATAATAAATAACAATTGAAAGTGAGAACACATGTACTATCACTAAACAGTTCTAAGGGGGGTAACCTCGCTGGTAAGTCATCTCTACAGTGACTAATCCCATCCCCAGTCCACATCTATCTCACAACGGTCCCACACTAACATAGTCCTCATTCATATTGCTGTGGCGTACCACCGATCCAAGGTATATATATGTATACATATGTCTATAATGTGGTGGCGCGTAGCCCGCTCCAATATATATATGTATATTTATGTATAATGCTGCGGCGTGCAGCCCGCTCCAATATATATATGTATATATTTGTATAATGCTGCGGCGTGCAGCCCGCTCCAATATATATATAACGCTGCGGCGTGCAGCCCGCTCCAATATATAACGCTGCAGCGTGCAGCCCGCTCCATTTAACGTCAACTGCGCTCACTGGGGGTGTATACAGACTTCGAAGGGGCTCCCTAGGCCCAAGCGCTATGATGCTGCGGCGGGCAGCCCGATCCACACATATATTACTGCGGCGTGATCCTACATATATATATATATGTATGTATATATACCGCTGCGGCGTGCAGCCTGATCCCATAGTATACTCCAGCGCCCACTGAGAGTGTGTGCAGACTGAGACTCCCAAGGGGCTCCTACAGCCCAAACGCAATAATACTGCAGCGTGCAGTCCGATCCATATATATATCACTGCGGCGTGCAGTCCGATCCAATACATATAATACTACGACGTGCAGCCCGATCCAATATAGATATATATATAATATCTGATAATGTGTCCTCGACCCTATCCCAGTCAGTATAGACTTGGCCTCTCAGGCCCACTCAGCTAGAACAGGGAATTCCACCCTAGGTAGTCTCTCTCAAAGTATACATCTAGTACTGGCTCATGATATGCTATACAGCTATAACTACGGCTGAGTGTATGTATCCAACATGATATACTACGGCCGAGTGTATGTATCCAGCATGATATACTACGGCTGAGTGTATGTATCCAGCATGATATAAGGGTCGCTTAGCTCTACTGGATCCCCTAATACTCTACAGATCGGCACAAGGCCCCAAACATGGCTACTAGCCCAATTACAGAGTTATAACTTCATTCACAGTCATAATACACAATACACTATCAGTCGGGAAGGACCAAGTCCAATCCCCCAATCACAATGTCACCACGCCCTTCACATGACGCGTGTCTCATCTCAACATAGCAATATAAAGTGCAAGTACGGGGTTCAAACCCTCAGTACATTATTTACTACCACCACTCACCTCGATCCGATAGAAGTCCTAGCCCGCTTTGCGCTTGCCTTGCAAATAAATCTCACCGGATGCCAAATCTGCTCAAAATCAATGAGAATGCATCAATATAGGCTAATTAGACGTAACCTAATCAAAATAACTCGATTTACACCAAAACCCACGAAGTTGTCAAAATCCGACTTTCGGTACGCTTCTCAAAAAATTATGAAACTGATATTTTCGGAATCCTCTTCTCTCCACGAGTCCGTACATACCAAGAACTCCCAATTCGGACCACAAATGGTCCTTCAAATCCCCATTTTAAGATTTTTGCTCAAAGCCCTAATTTTCATGATTTCTTATCCAAATTCAGAGAATTAATGGAAGATTCTTTGATAAAATCATGTATTTAACACATAAAACTTACCTCCAACGATTCCCCATCGAAATCCCTTCAATTCCCGTCCTAAAGCTCTCAAGAATGACCAAAAATGGTGGAAAAGTGGGTTGATTTCGCGACTGAAATGTTTTAATAACATTTTGCCCAGGCATATTACTCCTCGCGATCATGGGAATGGCTCCGCGATCGTGGAGAACAAAATTTTTGGCCCAAAATTTACCCTTCGCGATCGTGGAAAAAGGTTCGCGATCGCGGTAAACAAATTCCGGTTCCTCCGTACAGGCTTTAGTATAATTGTCATAACGTTTTGCACAAACCTCCGAATGATAAATGGTTTGATGTTCTGGAAACTAGACACATAGGTCTATAACTTTGGTATGTTACTCATTTCCTGAATCCTTACACATTTCTAGATATAAGCTTCCCAATTTAGACATGTGAATTAGAGATCCTTCTCGGACACCCTACAGTGTAACGTCCATAACTTTTGACACAAATATCCAAATAAATATTTATTTAACTTTCTCAAAACTAGACACGATAAGCTACAACTTTTGGTTGTGAATCACCTCAAAATTCCTTGTAGATAAAAAGATATGAGCTTCCGAAGTAGGATCAATGCAACAGAAATTTCCTTCTTTGCGATCGCGGAGCATTTCACGCGATCACGATTCATTAATATTATTCGCACATTTTAATCACCGCGATCACGACCCATTGTTCGCGATCGCGTAGAACACCGCTACAGACATAAACCAACAGTTAAAAATGGCCTAGAAATGGTCCGAAACCACCCTGAAACTCACCCGAGATCCCCAGGACCTCAATCAAAAGCACCAACACGTGCTATAACCTTATTCAAACTTGTTCCAATCATCAAAACTCTATCGTTAACATCAAAATCGCCCGTTTTCAACAAATTCAAGCTTAACTTTAACTTTAACTTCAAAAATTCACATCCGATCAAAAACCAGACCAAACGATGTCCGAATGACCTGAAAATTTGCAGGCATATCCAAAATCACCTAACGGAGCTACTGCAAGTCGGAATTCCATTCTGACTCCCGGATCAAAATCTCACCTACCAATCGGATTTCTCCAAAATTCGACCTTAGCCAATTCAAGCCTAAAACTGCACCGGACCTCCAAATTCATGTCTGATCGCTCTCCTAAGCCACAAATGACCTCCCGGAGCTGACCGAATCATCAGAATTCAATTTCGAGCTCTCTAACTCACAAGTCAATGTCCAGTTGACTTTTCCCAACTATTCCTTCTTCTAAGAGACTATTTGCCTCATTTCCAACCAAATTAAATCCGAATTGACTCAAATTCACCAAACATGCATATAGAAGACAAGCATATAAGGGGGATAACGGGGTGATACCTCACATGATGACGGGCCGGGTCATCACATTCTCCCCAACTTAAGCAAACGCTCGTCCTCGAGCGGACCAAGATGTTTACTAGAAGTAACCCAATAGCTGAATGACCTTACCAAGCATATATTTGGGGCGATATGTCACCCTATCTCATATAAGTCCGGTACACACTATAGCTGGAAATTTCACAGCCCATCCGCACCATAGACCACATTGCACTTTCCGAAATCACATACCAAATCCTAATCTCATGCCTATACTCAGAATACACACGATCCAGCTGTAATAGCCCATACTCGCCACTCCGAGTGAGATCACATGATGTATCAAACAACCCAATCGCTCGAGGCGATGGCCTCTAATCACAACAATTGCCCAAGGTAACCAAGTACTAACTGAAAAACCCCTTTTCATTAGCTGAACTCTTATTCCCATGCCTTCATATCCTGCCCACGGCAGCTGAAATACGCGATATACCGAACCCTTATCCCAGGTCAACCACTCATGAATCCATTCCCCTTTCAACTGATACCATAATAGATTTCGGAGCAAAACCTCGATATTACCTTTCTAACGAGCTGAGATCAAATATGCTCGTACTCATTAATGACTCAAACGATCATTTTGATTATAACACACCACACTGGTGACGTGACACCTCAGCATCGGCCTAAGCCACAACGAGCACAACACAGGCTCCAATAAGAAACGATCCGAACACACTCGAATCATGACAACTAACTCACAAAAAAGAGCTATAATTCAAACTCCTTAATATCATCACAACACATAATTGAGACCTCATCTCACATCATAGAATTAGGATACCTGAATCCTCCTCGAAAGGTCATAACATCACGTGGCCTTGCCACAGCTCGTGATTCTATCCAAACACTATTACTCATGGAGCACCTCAAGTCATCATGCTCAAAACGGTCAGCCATGCACATATTTAGGTGTGAACTCAAGGTATCAATCACACATGCGGTGATACAATTGATATACGCTATCAAATTCTTAAAGGACACAACCGATGTGCTATTCCCCGAGCGATACCCAATACGGACTATTCCTCAGAAACTAGGATGTATTGTATACAAAGTAACATATAGGAAGCTATATTTTCCACATCACACTGTTGCGGCGCGCAACCCGTTCCAATAACATACCTGTGGCGGCGTGCCACCTGATCCAGATACCATACCTGTGGCAGCGTGCCACCCGATCCTGATACCATACATGTGGCGGCGTGCCACCCGATCCACGCATAGATCTAGCAAAAGGGAATGCACATCGAGTTAAGTTGCTCATTGCAACAAACATATATATATAGCCTCAAGCTCGGCCACGGGAAACGCATCCGACAAAGTTCCTCAATACTGGAGCTGAATCAATGGTAGATACCTCTACACTGACATCTACCACGAAGGCCCAACTGACAAAGCAATACCTACCAGCCGTCCGCTGGTCCTAAGGTACATCTACCTTGCGGGAGCATGATCTGATGCACTCTGCCATGCAGTTTGTGATATTTTTCTAACATAGTCCATATCATATTAGTCTGGGCAACCTGGCTTATGACAACCAGTCTACAATCATATATCATTATTCAAATTCTTTGTATCAAGTAACAAGAGAGCCATTAGGGCTTCCAATTTCCAATTACCGCTAAACGGTACCGATACACATAATATACCAAGACTGCGTAGGCGGATTACGAGAACTTCTAGTCTCCAACACATATGTAACACATGAATCACTATGCCTGATTCCACACTCCACCGTACGAATACATAGCACACATCAGGTATCCATTCATACCACGTAAGCCATTTAGAAATTTCCCTATGCCATCAACAACTCAATTATCTCTGTCAATCCAACAAGAGAACGCCACAATACCACTAGATATTATCAGTTTACATTACCTTGTCCTTTTGACCATATACTCTGTCAAATCACTAGAAAGATTGATTCTCAGATTATCTGCAGCTGCCCATGCTGCTTGGGAATTTTAATGACTTCCCATATTATATGAACTGATCTCAAAACTTTGATCACGCCGTTATCAACTTTCCATAACACATCGCATATACCATACTACACCAAGATACATGGAAAATTTCTATCCCTCTCCTACGCCGCAAAGATCGACGTACTCAACTAGTCAAGGACCTTCATAATCCCATATAGAAGAAAAATCATTAAACATTCCATGCTTCGCATACCGATAGGAAATATACTCGTTTTCCAACCACGGTAAAACACATCACAACTCTTTCTTCCCATTCATTGCATAAGTTTAACTGCCAGGACTAAGTCCTTTTATCCACACCGAGCCACGCAACTGCCAGCACTCAAGAGTCTTCTTGCACCATATCTGCAAGGCTCATTATTTCGAACACATACCAGGAACTACTCGTGCCCTTTTCATATTGTTCCAGTTTATTCGCATTTTAATTTAATATTCTCCTTTACTGAAGGATCATAATACCTCAACTCAGTTTACCATGCAAGACTTATACACAAGACCACACGTTCTAAGGCTCACAGGCCGCTGAATACTCTCTCAAATGTTTCCCAGAGTACCACCTTCTACAATACTTTATTGTTGATGAACTTCTCGCGAATTTCTTTTTTTTTGGAATTCGCTATCATTACTCTCCAATGCGAATACATAGAATCCCATAATTAACATAACACACCACAAGTCTTGATTTCTTCTAACGAAACCACAGTCTTTACCCACGTACACAATCTTAAGGCACCTAACTGTTACAAGTGAAAATCTTGAACACCGCAAGACTATTCTCGGGCATCATTCACCCTTATTCAGTTATAATTCAATTGTCTTATTAAACAGAACCACTCGTACCCTGTTAGAACTCCGACATCACAGAACATGATTACATACAGGTAGAATTAACTATCTTTCTTTTCTATGTACCGAACATTCTTTACCAACAACAGTTCAAAACATCCTAGTATTTCCTCACATCTACGAAGCACCATAACCTTTATTAGAATTTTCCCCAACATACTTGGAGACAAAACCAACATCGCACACAATAGTGAAATCGGCTAGTTAATAGCAACCTCCCCAACTTGGCTCGAGGCCATATACCAAGGCACTTTTAACCACTCATAGCGTTCTTATTCAAATGACGCCGCAATGTTATAGGGAGATTGAACTCAAGTCATTTACTAGCTTCGACAGAGACTCGAATCATCAGCAATCTTAACTGTTCCGCAATTCTTGCATTTATACATACACAACATATTTAGGTAACAAAAATCTTTTCTAAGTCTCAAATTTTCCAAAAATTTTGACAGAGTTTCTTTTGTAATTTGGCCTATCCACCTGCCAGAGAGTCACCAAAATCATCCTAACAATACGTCCACAACTCGGCCAGACATCACAATGCATATCAACAACATTAGTCTCAATGCTACACGAATTACATTGTCAAAATTAGTACATGAACATGTGTTGCGCCTGCTCACATCATGACCTATATCAACTACTTTTCACCCCGATACTCATAGCACAACCAATTCGGTCTTCCTGCGTCTGAACTCATACTACCACACGTAATGCACTTTACCTTTCCATGAAGGAACATGAATATACTCACCACGCCCATAGCTAGGGCTACGTAACAAATCACAATAAGGATCGAATACCTTGCAGCTCACCCATTATCAAACTGCCATTTTCACAATTAAGATCAATACTGATCGCATGAATTTCATAATACCGGCTCGCGAAATTAGCACCTCGGTGCTCAAGCCATAGACAAAGATCCGGCCTCAAGTCCTCCAGACTGGCCCAACATGAACTCACAAAGATTATATCTCATCCCTCGATTGGGGAATCATAAGCCATCAAGTCAGGTTTATCACTAAGCACTCGAATGCGCACATCGACGTGCAGGTGGAATTTTAAGAATTACATCTCAAGCTGAATCAAACACGCACCATAAGAATTCCAAAAACTTGAAACATTCCTAAAAGGTTTGCAGCCTCCCAAGGATAAGTACAGGCGTCCCCGTACCAATCCACGAGACTCTACTAAACCGGCTCATGACTCGCGAGACCTGTTAACCTAAGCTCTGATACCAACTTGTCACGACCCAAACCCCGATCTTGATGGATCCCAACACATTGCTAGGAAAGCCCGACCATCTTATCCATTTAAACCATCCAATTATAAATTAATATTGATTAATCGGCATAATTAGCTTGTTTTCATAACAAATCAAGAAGTGTGGAAACGAAATACACAAATATAGTCTCAACCAATTGTGGTGTCACAAGTCTGAGCCTCTACAAATGAGATCTACTACACAATCAAGTCTAGGCAGAATGGAAACAACAAAATGATAAAGAGGAAGAGGTCAGGTACTGCGGACGTCGGCAGCTACCTCGAAATCTCCACGGAATGGTGATAATAAAGCAGTTACGATAGCTCAACTGCCCTCCTGAACCTGTGTATCTGCACAAAAGGTACACGGGAGTGGGGTGAGTATATTTCAACTCAGTGAGTAATAATAATAAATAACAACTGAAAGTGAGAACACATGTACTGTCACTAAACAGTTCTAAGGGGGTAACCTCGCTGGTAAGTCATCTCTACAGTGACTAATCCCATCCCCAGTCCACATCTATCTCACAACGGTCCCACACTGACATAGTCCTCATTCATACTGCTGCGGCGTACCGCCGATCCAATGTATATATATGTATACATATGTCTATAATGTGGCGGTGCGTAGCCCGCTCCAATATATATATGTATATTTATGTATAATGCTGCGGTGTGCAGCCCGCTCCAATATATATATGTATATATTTGTATAATGCTGCGGCGTGCAGCCCGCTCCAATATATATATAACACTGCGGCGTGGAGCACGCTCCAATATATAACGTTGCGGCGTGCAGCCCGCTCTATTTAACGTCGACGGCGCTCACTGGGGTGTATACAGACTTCGGAGGGGCTCCCTAGGCCCAAGCGTTATAATGATGCGGCGGGCAGCCCGATCCACACATATATTACTGCAGCGTGCAGTCCGATCCTATATATATATATATATATATATATATATATATACTGTTGCGGCGCGCTTCCCGATCCAATAATATATAGTGCGCTCACTAGGGGTGCGTGCAGACTCCGGGGGGGCTCCTTCAGTCCAAGCGCTATGATACTGCGGCGTGCAGTCTGATCCACATATATATTACTGCGGTGTGCGGTCCGATCCATATATATATATATTACTGCGGCGTGCAGTTCGATCCAATATATATATATGGGTATATATTGCTGCGGCGTGAAGATATATATATATATATATATATATATATATATATATATATATATATATATATATATATATATATCTCATAGTGGGTCCTCGACCCTATCTCATACAGTATAGACTTAGCCTCTCAGGACCACTCAGCTAGCACAGGGAATCCCACCCTAGGTAGTCTCTCTCAAAGTACAAATCTAGTACCGGCTCATATATATATAGTGCTGTGCGTGCAGCCCGATCCAATATATATATATATATATATATAATATCTCATAGTGGGTCCTCGACCCTATCCCAGTCAGTATAGACTTGGCCTCTCAGGCCCACTCAGCTAGAACAGGGAATTCCACCCTAGGTAGTCTCTCTCAAAGTATACATCTAGTACTAGCTCATGATATGCTATATAGCTATAACTACGGCTGAGTGTATGTATCCAACATGATATACTACGGCTGAGTGTATGTATCCAGCATGATATACTACGACTGAGTGTATGTATCCAGCATGATATAATGGTCGGTTAGCTCTACTGGATCCTCTAATACTCTACAGATCGGCACAAGGCCCCAAACATGGCTACTAGCCCAATTACAGAGTTATAACTTCATTCACAGTCATAATACGCAATACACTATCAGTCGGGAAGGACCAAGTCCAATCCCCCAATCACAATGTCACCACGCCCTTCACATGACGCGTGTCTCATCTCAACATAGCAATGTAAAGTGCAAGTACGGGGTTCAAACCCTCAGTACATTATTTACTACCACCACTCACCTCGATCCGGTAGAAGTCCTAGCCCGCTTTGCGCTTGCCTCGCAAATCAATCTCATCGGATGCCAAATCTGCTCAAAATCAACGAGAATGCATCAATATAGGCTAATTAGACGTAACCTAATCAAAATAACTCGATTTACACCAAAACCCACGAAGTTGTCAAAATTCGACTTTCGGTACGCTTCTCAAAAAATTATGAAACTGATATTTTCGGAATCCTCTTCTCTCCACGAGTCCGTACATACCAAGAACTCCCAATTCGGACCACAAGTGGTCCTTCAAATCCCCATTTTAAGATTTTTGCTCAAAGCCCTAATTTTCATGATTTCTTACCCAAATTCAGAGAATTAATGGAAGATTCTTTGATAAAATCATGTATTTAACAAATAAAACTTACCTCCAACGATTCCCCGTCGAAATCCCTTCAATTCCCGTCCTAAAGCTCTCAAGAATGACCAAAAATGGTGGAAAAGTGGGTTGATTTCGCGACTGAAATGTTTTAATAACATTCTGCCCAGGCATATTACTCCTCGCGATCACGGGAATGGCTCCGCGATCGTGGAGATCAAAATTTTTGGCCCAAAATTTACCCTTCGCGATCGTGGAAAAAGGTTCGCGATCGCGGTAAACAAATTCCGGTTCCTCCGTACAGGCTTCAGTATAATTGTCATAACGTTTTGCACAAACCTCCAAATGATAAATGGTTTGATGTTTTTGGTTTGTTACTCATTTCCTGAATCTTTATACATTTCAAGCTATAAGCTTCCCAATTTTGACATGTGAATTAGAGATCCTTCTCGGACACCCTACAGTGTAACGTCCATAACTTTTGACAAAGATATCGAAATAAATATTTATTTAACTTTCTCAAACTAGACACGATGAGCTACAACTTTTGGTTGTGAATCACCTCAAAATTCCTTGTAGATAAAAAGATATGAGCTTCCGAAGTAGGATCAATGCAACAGAAATTTCCTTCTTTGCGATCGCGGAGCATTTCATGCGATCACGATTCATTAATATTATTCGCACATTTTACTCACCGCGATCGCGACCCATTGTTCGCGATCGCGTAGAACACTGCTACAGACATAAACCAGCAGTTAAAAATGGCCTAGAAATGGTCCGAAACCACCCCGAAACTCACCCGAGACCCCCGGGACCTCAATCAAAAGCACCAACACGTCCTATAACCTTATTCAAACTTGTTCCAATCATCAAAACTCTATCGTTAACATCAAAATCGCCCGTTTTCAACAAATTCAAGCTTAACTTTAACTTTAACTTCAAAAATTCACATCCGATCAAAAACTATGGCGTGCAGTCCGTCCCACTTGTATATTACTGCGGTGTGCAGTCCGATCCATATATATATCACTGCGGTGTGCAGTCCGATCCAATATATATAATGCTGCGGTGTGCAACCCGATCCAATATATATATATATATATATATATATATATATATACATATAGTGCTGTGGCGTGCAGCCCGATCCAATATAGATATATATATATATATATATAATATCTCATAGTGGGTCCTCGACCCTATCTCAGTCAGTATAGACTTGGCCTCTCAGGCCCACTCAGCTAGAACAGGGAATTCCACCCTAGGTAGTCTCTCTCAAAGTACACATCTAGTACTGGCTCATGATATGCTATACAGCTATAACTACGGCTGAGTGTATGTATCCAGCATGATATACTACGGCTAAGTGTATGTATCCATCATGATATACTACGGCTGAGTGTATGTATCCAGCATGATATAAGGGTCACTTAGCTCTACTGGATCCCCTAATACTCTACAGATCGGCACAAGGCCCCAAACATGGCTACTAGCCCAATTACAGAGTTATAACTTCATTCACAGTCATATTACACAATACACTATCAGTCGGGAAGCACCAAGTCCAATTCCCCAATCATAATGTCACCACGCCCGTCACATGACGCGTGTCTCATCTCAACATAGCGCTGTAAAGTGCAAGTACGGGGTTTCAAACCCTCAGTACATTATTTACTACCACCACTCACCTCGATCCGGTAGAAGTCCTAGCCCGCTTTGTGCTTACCTCGCAAATCAATCTCCTCCGATGCCAAATCTGCTCAAAATCAATGAGAATGCATCAATATAGGCTAATTAGACATAACCTAATCAAAATAAGTCGATTTACACCAAAACCCACGAAGTTGTCAAAATCCGACTTTCGGTACGCTTCTCAAAAAATTATGAAACTAATATTTTCGGAATCCTCTTCTCTCCACCAGTTTGTACATACCAAAAACTCTCAATTCGGACCACAAATGGTCCTTCAAATCCCCATTTTATGATTTTTGCTCAAAGCCCTAATTTTCTTGATTTCTTACCCAAATTTAGAGAATTAATGGAAGATTCTTTGATAAAATCATGTACTTAACTCATAAAACTTACCTCCAATGATTCCTCGTCGAAATACCTTCAATTCTCATCCTAAAGCTCTCAAGAATGACAAAAAATGGTGGACAAGTGGGTTGATTTCGCAACTGAAATGTTTTAAAAACATTCTGCCCAGGCATATTACTCATCCCGATCGCGGGAATGGCTCCGCGATCGCGGTGAACAAATTCCGGTTCCTCCGGGCAGGATTCAGTATAATGGTCTTAACATTTTGCACAACAACTCAGAATGATGAATGGTTTGATTTTCTGGAAACTAGACACATAGGGCTATAACTTGAGTTTGTTACACATTTCCTGAATCCTTATATATTTCTAGATATAAGCTTCCCAATTTAGACATGTGAATTAGAGATCCTTCTCGGACACCCTAGAGTGTAACGTCCATAACCTTTGACACAGCTATCCAAATAAATATTTATTTAAATTCTGAAAACTAGACACGATGTGCTATAACTTTCAGTTTTGAATCACTTCAAAATTCCTTGTAAATAAAAAGATATGAGCTTCCGAAGTAGGATCAATGCAACAGAAATTTCGTTCTTCGCGATCGCGGAGCATTTCACGCGATGCGATTCATTAATATTTTTCGCACATTTTACTCACCGCGATCGCGACCCATTGTCCGCGATCGCGTAGAACACTACTACAGACATAAACCAGCAGTTAAAAATGGTCTAGAAATGGTCCGAAACCACCCCGAAACTCACCCGAGGCCCCCGGGACCTCAACAAAAAGCACCAACACGTCCTATAACCTTATTTAAACTTGTTCCAATCATCAAAACTCTATCGTTAACATCAAAATCGCCCGTTTTCAACAAATTCGAGCTTAACTTTAACTTTAACTTCAAAAATTCACATCTGATCAAAAACCCGATCAAACGATGTTCGAATGACTTGAAAATTTGCAAGCATATCCAAAATCACCTAACGGAGCTACTATAACTATCGGAATTCCATTCCGACTCCCGGATCAAAATCTCACCTACCAATCGGATTTCGCCAAAATTCAACCTTAGCCAATTCAAGCCTAAAACTACACCGGACCTTCAAATTCATGTCTGATCACTCTCCTAAGCCAAATGATCTCCCGGAGCTGACCGAATCATCAGAATTCAATTCCGAGCTCTCTAACTCACAAGTCAACGTCCAGTTGACTTTTTCCAACTATTCCTTCTTCTAAGAGACTATTTGCCTCATTTCCAACCAAATTAAATCCGAATTGACTCAAACTCACCAAACATGCATATTGAAACATTGACAAGCATATAAGGGGGATAACGGGGTGATACCTCACATGATGATGGGCCGGGTCATCACAATTAATAGTTATGTTAAATAGGGAAAAAATAGTGATAGAAAACATAGCACGCCATCGGTTTGACATCTAAAAAATACAATGAGATGAGCCTCGTTATAAGTCAAAAATGCATGGGGCCCTCAAATAATTGTTATAAATTTCTAGACTTAGAACGACCATTTAGCTTATTTCACGGTCTTTCCCTAAGTAATAAGATGTAGATATCTTAGGCACAATTCTAATATACATTCTCAAGTACGGGTGCACATTTATGTGACCCAAATCCTACTCTCAACGAAGTCGAAATGCATCCAAAACCACAGGCGTACTGGTACGGTGTGGTTAAGGAATGCATTTTCACGACGTTGCAAATTCTTTAAAATTGGAAGGCGGAACACTAATGCATATAATCAAAAATATATAATTAGCATCAGATAAAACAAATACAATAGTTGAGCGATGGTGCTAGATCCACAAAATTCGGGAGTGCCTAACACCTTCTCCCGGATTAACAGAATTCCTTATGCGGATTTCCAGTTCGCAGACTAAAACAGAGTCAAACTTTCCTTGGTTCGGGATTAAACCGATGACTTGGGACACCATTATATTCTCAAGTGGCGACTCTGAAAATTTTAAATAATTAATCTCGTTTAGGCTGTCCTTAAATTGAAAAAAAAACTCCTCTACGCACTCGCAGGTATTGTAGTGTTTAAAAAAATGAGGTGTGACAGCTCTGGCGACTCTGCTGGAGATAAAAAAACTAGAACTTCGGTTCAGGGTTTAAGAATTCGAGCTAAGTTAAATTGTTGTTTTTGTTTATATCTGATTTCCCTATATGTTTTCGATCATTGTGCTATATGTTTACCGCTTGATATTACGTGAACTGTATATAAAAATTGTGCTGAAAACCCTTCTCTTCTTACCTCCGGGGATGTGCTTACTGAATGAGACTCCCCTTTCTGTTAGTGTCAATACCAAAATAAGAAAAGAGGCCGGGCAAGTTACTAAGCCGGACTATCCCGCGGGTCCCCGGTACGTAGCCCCCTCCTCGACTCGAGTCGTCCGCTCGGGTGCACAGACTAGAACCAATAAAAAACCAGGATATTGAGACTAGAATTAGGATGATTATTTGCATCATATCTGACTTAGGGGATTCAACACAGGGGCTGGGTCCGTCTAGGACAGGTGACCTAAATAGGAAAATATCAAGCATGATTATATGTTGCATTTATTTGTCTTGGGCCATTATGCTGACTGACTAAATAATTGAGGGAAAGGAAGAGAGAAATAGCAATTTTAGAAAAAACAGATGTCTAAATACTGACGAAACTCTGTTGTAATTTTAAGGAAATTATCAAAAATAGTGGGAATAAGTCAATTTCGTCAAAAGTAAAATATTGGTCTAAAAATAATTTGACCGAACTATGCTGGTTTGATTCTCACCACTAGGCGAGATACGTAGGCAACCCTTGACGGGTCCAACCACCCCTTTTACAAAAACAGCCAAAAAATATTAATTTTGAATAAATCCAAAGTGATGCCATTTTGACAAAATAGCCAAATGTCCCGAAAGGGCGCCGGAAGGCTGTTTGTGCAAAAATGGTCACTTTTGAGTATTTATCCCTAAAATAATAAGTACAGGCTTAAAATCTTCAGTTGAAGTGCTGAAAGGCCGTATTTGCAAAATGGGGACTTTTCGTTTTTGAAAAAAGAAATTTTGAAAATATATTTTGTCTTTTTGGGTCAAAATAACATGTGATTACATCATCTTTAATAAATGTGCAGGATGAGCACAATGCAAAATGAACCTTTTTCATTAATGAATAAAATCTCTTTGGAGTTGCGTATATGGTGGAATGATTTGCGTCAAGATGGACAAGACAAGGTCAAGTAATATTTGAAAGGTCTTACCGCACACAATGTGCTCTATTTCTCGGACTTCGAGCTTACTCCAACACTAGAGGAGATTGCCGGTTATTGGGGAAGACGAGGTCCCCCTTAAAGACAAATATCTGGTTGCTCCAAGAGCTGTCACCCTTCAAAGATTCCTGGATTCCTTGAAAATAGCCCGAAGCATTCATAATGAAGATTTGGCCCATGGGTTCTGCACTATAAGCTTCATATATCATAGATATTGTCACATAAGAGGTTTTAATAAACCGGCAAACAAACTCTACACCAAAGTAAACCGGGCAAAATAGGAGGAACATAGACGTTTTGCTTTCGTGGTGGCCTTTTTGGGTTTAATAGTGTTTCCAAGGAAAGACGGGAACATCGACATAAGAATTGCCAGAATTGTCAGTACTCTCCTCACGCAGGATATAGTAGTTTGGCGCCTATGACCCCCGGAACCCGAATCGCCTAAAATTTTTCTGCAATGTCAAATACAGCCTAAGGTACTATAGTCACTGCCCATCTATGACCAAATTACATTTTTGGCATTTTACGGTAATAAAATTAGAATTCCGCCCGATTCCCATATTTTCATGTGCAGCCCATGCCTTCCACTGTGGGCCCGAGCCCCCAGACCCGGATCGCCTAAAAACTTTCCTGGACGGCAAATACGACCTAAGAAACCATAGTCACCACCCCTCCATGAAAAAATTATTTCTTTTGGAATTTTACGACCATAAAACTAAAAATTCACGCGAGTCCCTAATTTTCGTGTACTATAGCCCACGCCTTTCGCTGTGGGGCCGGTCCACCGGACCCGGATCACCTAAAAAATTTTCGGACGTCAAATACAGCCTAAGGAACCATAGTCATCGCCCCGCAATAACCTAATTACATTTTTTTGGCATTTTACGACCATAAAACTAGAATTCCGCCCAATTCCCATATTTTCGTCTGCTATAGCCCATGTCTTCTGCCTTGGGCCCGAGCCCCCAGACCCGGATTGCCTAAAAGTTTTCTTGGACGCCAAATATGACCTAAGAAACCATAGTCACTGCCCCGCCGTGACAAATCATATGTTTTGGAATTTTACTGCCATAAAACTGAAAATCCGTGCGAGTCCCTAATTTTCGTGTGCTATAGCCTATGCCTTCCGCCGTGGGCACAAGCCTCCGGACTCGGATCGCCTAAAAATTTTCCTGGACGTCAAATACGACCTAAGAAACCATTTTCACCACCCTTCCATGATCAAATTATATCTTTTGGAATTTTACGGCGATAAAAATTATAATCCGCGCGAGTTCCTAATTTTTGTGTGCTATAGTCCACGCCTTCCACTGTGGGACCAGACCCCCGGACCCCGATCACCTAAAATTTTTCCGAGATATCAAATATAGCCTAAGGAACCATAGTCACCGCCCCGCCGTGACCAAATTATATTTTTTGCCATTTTACTGCCATAAAACTAGAATTCCGCCCGATTCCCATATTATCGTGTGCTATAGCCCACGTCTTCTACCTTGGGCCCGAGCCCCCGGGCCCGGATCGCCTAATTTTTCCTGGACGTCAAATACGACCTATAAAACCATAGTCACCGCCCCGCCATGACCAAATTATATGTTTTAGAATTTTACAGTCATAAAACTGAAAATCCGTGCGAGTCCCTAATTTTTGTGAGCAATAGCTCACTCCTTCTGCCGTGGGCCCGGACCCCCGGACCCGGATCGCCTAAAAAATTTTTAGGATTTCATATACAACCTAAAGAACAATAGTCACCACCCCGCCATGACCAAATTATATTTTTTTAGCATTTTACGGCCATAAAACTAGAATTCTGCCCGATTCCGATATTTTCGTGTGCTATAGCCCACGTCTTCTGCCTTGGGCCCGAGCCCCCAGACCCAAATCGCCTAAAATTTTTCCTGGACATCAAATACGACCTAAGAAACCATAGTCACCGCCCCTCCATGACAAAATTATATCTTTTGGAATTTTACAGCAATAAAACCGAAAATTCGCGCAAGTCCCTAATTTTTGTGTGCTATAGCCCACACCTTCTGCCGTGGGCCCAGACCCCAGGACCCGGATCACCTAAAAATTTTCCTTAATGTCAAATACGGCCGAAGGAACCATATACACTGCCTCGCCATGACCAATTAACATATTTTTGCATATTTACGGCTATAAAACTAAAATTTCGCCCGATTCCAATATTTTCATTTGCTAATAGCCCATGCCTTCTGCCTTGGGCCCAAGCTCCAGACTCGGAATGCCTAAAAATTTTCTTGGACGTCAAATACAACCTAAGCAACCACTATCACTACCCTTCCATGACCAAATTATATCTTTTGGAATTTTGCGGCCATAAAACTGAAAATCCGCGCGAGTCCCGGATTTTCATGTGCCATAGCCCACGCCTTTCGCTGTGGGCCCTTCGCCCCCGAACCCGGATCGCCTCAAATTTTTGCTGGACGTCAAATACGACCTAAGAAACCATAGTCACTGCCCCGCCATGACAAAATTATATCTTTGGGAATTTAACGGCCATTAAACTAAAAATCCGCGTGAGTCCCAAATTGTCGTGTGCTATAGCCCACACCTTCTGTCGTGGGCAGGAGCCCCCGAACCCGGATCGCCTAAAAATTTTTCGGGATGTCAAATACAGCATAAATCACTGCCCGTCATGACCAAATTACATTTTTTGGCATTTTACCGCCATAAAACTAGAATTCTGCCCGATTCTCATATTTTTGTTTGCTATAGGCCACGACTTCTGCCTTGGCCTGACCCGGATCGCCCAAACTTTTTCTTGGACGTCCAATACGACCTAAGAAGCCATTATCACTGTCCTACCATGACCAAATTATAACTTTTGGAATTTTACGGCCATAAAACTGAAAATTCACACGAGTCCCTAATTTTTGTGTGCCACAACCCACGCCTTCTGATGTGGGCCATTTGCCCCCGAACCCGGATCGCCTCAAATTTTTCCTAGACGTCAAATACTACCTATGAAACCATAATCACCGTCCTGCCATGACCAAATTATATCTAAACTAAAAATCCGCGCGAGTCCCTAATTTTCGTATGCTATAGCCCACGCCTTCCGCTGTGGGCATGAGCCTTCGGACTCGGATCGCCTAAAAATTTTCCTGGACGTCAAATACGACCTAAGAAACCATAGTCACTACCCTGCCATGACCAAATTATATATTTTGTAATTTTACAGCCATAAAACTGAAAATCCGCACTAGTCCCTCACTTTTGCGTGCTATAGCCCACGCCTTCCGCTGTGGGCCCTTTGCCCCCGAACCCGGATTGCCTTAAATTTTTCCTGGACGTCATACATGACCTAAGAAATCATAGTCACTGACTCGCCAAGACCAAATTATATCTTTTGAAATTTTACGGCCATAAAACTAAAAATCTGCGCGAGTCCATAACGTTTGTGTGCTAAAGTCCACGATCGCCTAAAATTTTTCCGGGATATCAAATATAGCCTAAGTAACTATAGTCACCGCCCCGCCATGACCGAATTACATTTTTTGCCATTTTACGGCCATTAAACTAAAATTCCGCCCGATTCCCATATTTTTGTGTGCTTTAGCCAACGCCTTCCGCCTTGGGGCCAAGCCTCCAGACCTGGATCGCCTAAAAGTTTTCTTGGGCGTCAAATACGAACTAAGAAAAACCATTATCACATCCCTTCCATGACCAAATTATATCTTTTGGAATTTTACGGCCATAAAACGGAAAATCTACGCGAGTCTCTAATTTTCAAGTGCCATAGCCCATGCCTTCCGCCGTGGGCCCTTTGCCCCCGAACCCGGATTGCTACACATTTTTCCTGGACGTCATATACGACCTAAGAAACAATAGTCACTGCCTCGCCATGACCAAATTATATCTTATGGAATTTTACGGCCAAAAAATTGAAAATCCGCGCGAGTCCCTAATTTTTGTGTGCTATAGTTCACGCCTTCCGCCGTGGGCTCGGACCCCGATCGCCTAAAACTTTTCTGGGATATAAAATACAGCCTAACTAACTATAGTCACCGGCACGCCATGATCGAATTATATTGTTTTTCCATTTTACGGCCATAAAACTAGAATTCCCCCCGATTCCTATATTTTCGTGTGCTATAGCCAACGTCTTCTGCCTTGGGCCCGAGCCCCCGAACCCGGATTGCCTAAACTTTTTTCTGGACGTCAAATACAACCTAAAAAACCATAGTCACCACCCCTCCATGACCAAATTGTATGTTTTGGAATTTTACAGTCATAAAACTAAAAATCTGTGCGAGTCCCTAATTTTCGTATGTTATTGCCCACACCTTCCGCCGTGGGCCCCCCAACACCCGGATCGCCTAAAATTTTTCTGGGATGTCAAATACAGCCTAACAAACCATAGTCACTGCTCCACCATGACCAAATTACATTTTTGGCATTTTACGGCCATAAAACTAAAAATTCGCACGAGTCCATAATTTTCGTGTGCTATAGCCCACTCCTTCCGCCTTGGGCACGAGCCTCCGGACCCGAATAGCCTAAAAATTTTCCTAGACGTCAAATACGACCTAAGAAACCATAGTTACCGCCCTGCCATGACCAAATTATATCTTTCGGAATTTTATAGCCATAAAACTGAAAATCCATGCAAGTCCCTAACTTCATGTGCTATAGCCCACGCCTTCCGTTGTGGGCCCTGACCCGGATCGCCTAACATTTTTCTGGGATGTTAAATACAACCGAAGGAACCATAGACTCTGCCCCACCGTGACCAAATTAAATTTTTTAGCGTTTCACGACCATAAAACTAGAATTCTGCCCGATTCCCATATTTTCATGTGCTATAGCCCAGGCCTTCCACTGTGGGCCCGGACCCCCGAACCCGAATTGCCTAAAATGTTTCCGCGACGTCAAATACAGCCTAAGGAACAATACTCACCGCCCATCTATGATCAAATTATATTTTTTGGCATTTTACGGCAATAAAATTAGAATTTAGCCCTATTCCCATATTTTCATGTGCAGCCCACGCCTTTCGCCGTGGGCCCGGACCACCGGACCCGGATCGCCTAAAAAATTTTCTGATGTCAAATACAGCCTAACAAACCATATTCACCGCCACTCCATCACCTAATTACATTTTTTGGCGTTTTATGACCATAAAACTAGAATTTCGCCCGATTCCCATATTTTCGTGTGCTATAGCCCATGTCTTCTACCTTGGGCCCGAGCCCCCGGACCTAGATCGCCTAAAAATTTTCCTGGACATCAAATACGACCTAAGAAACCATAGTCACTACCCTTCCATGAACAAATTATATATTTTGCCATTGTACAGCCATACAACTGAAAATCCGCGCGAGTCCCTAATTTTCATGTGGTATAGCCCACACCTTCCGCCGTGGGCCCGGACCCCAGGGCCGGAATCACCTAAAAATTTTCCTGGATGTCAAATAGTGTCTACGGAACCATAGTCACTACCCCGCCATGACCAAATTATATTTTTTGGCATTTTACGGCCATAAAACTAAAATTCTGCCTGATTCCCATATTTTCGTTTGGTATAGGGCACGCCTTCCGCCTGGGGCCCAAGCCCCCGGATCCAGATCGCCTAAAATTTTTCTTGGATATCAAATACGACCTAAAAAACCATTATCACTGCTCTGCCATGAACAAATTATATCTTTTGGAATTTTACGGCCATAAAACTTAAAATCCGCGCGAGTCCCTAGTTCGTGTGCCATAGCCCACGCCTTCCGCCGTGGGCCCTTTGCCCCTGAACCTGGATCGCCTCAATTTTTTCCTGGATATCAAATACGACCTAAGAAACCATAGTCACTGCCCTGCCATGACCAAATTATATCTTTTGGAATTTTACGGCCAGAAAATTGAAAATCAGCGCGGGTCCCTAATTTTCGTGTGCTTTAGCCCACGCCTTACGCCGTGAGCACGAGCCTCCAGACTCGGATAGCCTAAAAGTTTTACAGGACATCAAATACGACCTACAAAACCATAGTCACTACCCTGCCATGATAGAATTATATCTTTTGGAATTTTACGGCAATAAAACTGAAAATCCACGCGAGTACTTAATTTTCGTGTGCTATAGTCCACGCCTTTCGACGTGGGCCCGGACCCCGATCACCTAAATTTTTTTCGAGATATCAAATACAGCCTATGGAACCATAGTCACCGCTCCGCTATGACCGAATTATATATTTTGCCGTTTTGCGGCCATAAAACTAGAATTTCGCCCGATTCCCATATTTTGTGTGTTGTAGCCCACGTCTTCTGCCTTGGGCCCGAGCCCCCAGACCCGGATCACCTAAAAATTTTCCTGGATGTCAAATACGACCGAAGAAACCATATTCACTGCCCCTCCATGACCAAATTTATATGTTTTGGAATTTTTCATCCATAAAACTGAAAATCCGTGCGAGTCCCTAATTTTCATGTGCTATATCCCACGCCTTCCGCCGTGGACCCGGACCGTCGGACCCGGATTGCCTAAAAATTTTCCAGGATATCAAATACAGCCTAAGGAACCATAGTCACCGCACTGCCATGACCAAATTATATTTTTGGTATTGTACGGCCATAAAACTAGAATTCCGCTTGTCACACCTCCTTTTGGCGCGCCCCCTACCCCGGAGGGTAGAGGCGTAAGGGAGTTTTTCCAATTTAAGTGACAATATTCGAAACGGGATTATTCTATTTATTTCAGAGTCGCCACTTGGAATAAATTAAGGTGTCCCAAGTCACCAATTTATTTAAATCCCGAATCGAGAAAATTTACGACTTTTCAAATGAAGTCTGCGAACCAGAGATTCTAAGTAAGGAATTCTGTTGACCCGAGGGAAGGTATTAGGCACCCCCGGATCCCGTGGTTCTAGCACGGTCGCTTCAATTATTATAAATATCTTTAAAATATCTAATTTTAATGTATGTTATAAATTATGTGCTCTGGTTAAAATTTAAACTGCTTTATTGATTCGAGACTGTACATTTGAAAATAAAACTATACCCGGATCACTTATTTCAACCTATGCTGATTAAAGTGTTTGTTAAACAAAACAAAAAATGATACCTAAATTGAAAATTAACTTGTAAAGGAATGAGAGATTTAAGATATTATGCTCATGCTAACATTCTAACTACAATACTCGACTAAAAAATATATTTGACAAACTCCCACTTTTTATTATTGCAAAGCTGTTTGTCATAGTCAATAACCATAGATCTGACAATTGCAGCCATTCTGAATCATACACCAAAAGAGTTAATATCCTAATTTACTTCATTAATACAGGCCAAACTCAGAGATAAAAACACGGTGAGCACACAAAGTGAAATCCAACACTAGTTATAGAATCTAACAACAAGATCATAAGGAAACCACCTATACTGAACTAACACGATCTAATTTTTTCAATTACAAACCATTCTTTGATGAATGCACAAATCAGAATTCCAAAGCTACATGGTGATTATAAACTGAAAGAAGAAGAGGTGAAGTTTACAAACAACATCACATTTTATTCTATTCTCAACTCATGCTTCAAGTTATTCTCAACATTATGCTTCAAGTTACAAACAACATCACACAAATTAGAAGTTTACAAACAACTCATGCTTCGAAGAAGATGTGAAGTTTACAAGCAACATCACATTGTTATTCTATTCTTAACTCATGCTTCAAGTTACACGTCAAGTGACACCCATGGGGGCAGGAACATACCTAGAATTCAAATACGCAAGAGAGGAGGTCAGTGATTTGTTCGGCAGTGAACAAAGTAATAAAACAACAGCAGCAGCAAGTTCCAGCAGGAATAACAGACGGGAATCGACCAACAAACCAATACTCTATTCAAGCAACCCAGGAATAGTCTGAAACCAGTAGAAACTAAAACAAAACCAAAACACAACTTGGCCAAACCAACTGATATGAAATTTTGATTCAAACCAACAGATTCAAATCTACAAATGATTCCAAATGTTTTGATTTCTAATATAGAGCCGAAATAGGAAGAAAAGAAAGAAGGTTTCAGCTATTTTAAATCCTAAATGAGGCAACGAAAATAGTAACTATTCTCTTCAAAGCCTTTTTTTTTTGGAGGTTGTCAAAATGTGAAAAAGAACTCTCTCCTTGCTCTCTCTATTTTCCAGTGTGTATTTCTCTATGTCAGTCTCTGTTTTTCCAGTAAGTGTTTTTCTCTGTGTCCCTTTGTATCAGTACATTTGAACCATTTTATATCCAACAATTGATTCCCTTCCATCTCTTAAGAGCACTTAATGAATTAAGAATTTAATCCCTCCCCCCATGTTCTGATATTTTTTTAAGACTGCCAGTCCCACTGAAACTGTCCTGGCATGGCTTTTTTAATTTAAAAGTCATCTGAAGTATGCAACTGATGCCCATCCTGCTGTAAAGCAAAAATCCACTACCCCTTCCCATGTGCAACATATTTGAACCCTAATTACTTACTTTTAATTTCAAAACTAAAATTTGAAATAGCTATATCCAATTCACAATCAACTAAAAACAGAACAAATGAATTACAACAACTTCAAATCACTGTTAACAGTGTTGCTGTATTGTTCTAACATATCTAATATGACTGATCAACAACATTTATGACTAATTACAACACATACACATGATAACAATTGTACTAGCAGTGATTCACAGGGTCGGGGAAGAACAAAGATACGAAACTAAACATTCAACGACGTTAATCGAAACGAATTTGTATCCTATAACAAATACATTTAAACCAACAAACAGAAATAATCATTGACCAAATAAAGGGTCTCGAGGAGAAGAAAGATAGAAAATTAACGCCAAAAATGAAAAAAGATAAAAAATAATGAGACGATTAAACTAACCAATCAGTAAAAAATAAAAATAAAAAAAAAAGAAAGAAAAGAGATACCTTGAGAGAATAATCAGAAACAGACTTGGGCCAATCTTGGTCTTGAACTTTTTTTAGTCCAAACGAACCTTAATCAGGGTGTTCTCAGTTGAGAACACCTAGACTAAGGTCCATTAGACCTCAATTCCTATCAATTTTAACCAAAGACCTGACTTTTGGATTTTAGGGTTCATGCGGCCGTTTTGGGGTTTGGGGTTTTCTGGTTGGATTTGAACCAAACCAAGACTGGCTTGGGTATGAGGGAGGCTAGGGAAGGCTTGGCGTGAATTTGGGGTCAGTTGGGGTTGGTTCAAGTTCGACCCGAATCTTCAAATGAAGATTCGAGAAGTTCCAGATTGAATCGAGGCATGAGGTGCATGGATTTGGATTGGGGGTGGTCTGGTGGTTCAAGGTTGTTCTTTTGGGGGTCATAGGAGTGGTTACCACCGGGCTTCAGGCGGTGGAGAAGGAAGGCGGCGCTAGGGTTTCTCTGAGGTTGAGGGAGACAAATGGAAGAGGGTGCAACCTGGAAATGAAACGGGTGTAAGGGGTTTTGGGGTCTATGATGTCTTTGAAATCCAATTCTCAATCTGGGCCGTTAGATGAGAGGTTCCAACGGCTCAAATTTAAAAGAAATAACGGGGCGATCTGGTTTGGTAATGGGTCGGGGTCGGGTAACGGATGTGGGCTAGGTTTGAAGGATCTTGTCCGTTGGACTGATTTAATCCAACGGCTCATATTGAACATTACGCAGACAACGTCGTTTAAACGGGGATTTGGGCTGGATTAAGGGCAGGTTTTGGCTGGTCCTGGCTGACTCTCAATTGGACTGGCCCAGTCCGAGCTTCATTTCATTTTCCTCATTTGTTTCTTTTATTTCATAATTAATAAATCTAAAAAAAAAATTTTAACAATCTTAAATTAACTTATAGAATTAAATTAACTTATAAAAGTACTAGTTAACTCTAAATAACAAATACCACCTAATTAAATAACAATTAAAGATAAAAAGTTACATAATTTGGACATTAAATGTTAGAAATACAAAAAAGCATACTTTTGTGATTTTTATTTTCGTAAAACAAACTTAATTACTCTCAATTGCAAAACTAGAACTTTATCTACAAACGCAATATATTTTGTATTTTATTTCTTCAGACAAATAAACATGGGCATACAAACGCGAACAACAACATAAAATCCACAAAAATTGCAAACAACATGAAACTCTTTTATTTTGAAATTTTTGGGAGCAATTCTCATCTAGGGCAAAAATCACATGCTCGCAGCTGCCCCTCTTTGCGTGTAAACACGAAGAGTTTTCTTGCAAAGATAAGTGAGCGGATACGAGCGATTTTTGCCCGTTTGAGTACTCCGTGTGAAGCATTTTCGAAAGATTTTGACCGAGCCTTTGCTTCGGGAGGCTTCCTACATATCCTGGGCTAAACAGGAATCAGGTCAATGTAGTTCGGGAAGTTTTGGTAGCTGGGACTACCGTGGACTGATACTTTGCTGTTACTATTGCTATCGTTGCTCTGTTGCTGCGTACTGCTTACCGACCTCCTTATTACACCAAAAGAGAAATTAAAGCTGAACTAGCTATGCTATCAAACTATGAGTTACAAGATTCCTATCTATGATTCTGTTGGAAACTTGATCTTGAATCTTAGCAGATTTTGCTGTAGACCTCGATCTGAATCTTGATGCTCAACAAGCTGTACGTGCTTGTTTATTTTTGTAACATTGAGTGAAATGGAATTGGCGGAACTCGTGACTTCAAACAGATTCAGAGCAATTCGCGCTTCTGTTTACTCCAACGTTTGAACTTGTTTCCTTTTGGTTCTTTTCCTTCTTTTCTTCATTCCGGATTGAGGTTCCACTCGTAGGTTATCTCGATCCTTGCGTCCCGAGGTCAAACCTATTTAGAAAAAATGAAACAAACAAACGAATGAAATTTTTCTGCCCCAGTTTTGCTAGGAAAATTTCGTGAGTTAGTTGTGACATAGAAAGCGATTAAAAAGACTCTTTGGTATTAGTTAAGAAAATCACAGTTTCACAAATAAACGTTCCATGGCTTTCTGGCCGGGATTTTTAAGAAAAGTTTCACGGCTTTTTGGCCGAAATTCAAACAATGTCTAACGGGTTTTGGCCGTTAGACCCTCGGTTTTTTGGCCGGGGTTAAAATAAATGGCTCCGCAGTTTTCTGACTGGGAGATTCTTGGATTTTTGACCGGGAAGAAGAGTTTCACGGCTTTCTGGCCAGAATTCAAACAATGTCTAACGGTTTTTTGGCCGCAAGACCCTCGGTTTTTGGCCGGGGTTAAAATAAATGGCTCCGCAGTTTTCTGACTGGGAGATCCTCGGTTTTTTGACCGGGAAGAAGAGTTTCACGGCTTTCTGGCCGGAATTCAAACAATGTCTAATGGTTTTTTGGCCGCAAGACCCTCAGTTTTTTGTTCGGGATTAGAATAAATGGCTCCGCAGTTTTTTGACTGGGAGATCCTCGGTTTTCTGACCGGGAAGAAGAGTTTCAAGGCTTTCTGGCCGAAATTCAAACAATGTCTAACGGTTATTTGGCCGCAAGACCCTCGGTTTTTTGGCCGGGGTTAAAATAAATGGCTCCGTAGTTTTCTGACTGGGAGATCCTCGGTTTTCTGACCGGGGATAAAAGTTTCACGGCTTTCTGGCCGGAATTCAAACAATATCTAACGGTTTTTTGACCGTAAGACCCTCGGTTTTTTGGCCGGGGTTAAAATAAATGGCTCCGCAGTTTTTCTGACTGGGAGATCCTCGGTTTTCTAACCGGGGATAAAAGTTTCACGGCTTTTTGGCCGGCATTCAAACAATGTCTAACGGTTTTTTGGCCGTAAGACCCTCAGTTTTTTGGCCGGGGTTAAAATAAATGGCTCCGCAGTTTTCTGACTCGGAGATCCTCGGTTTTCTTACCGGGGATAAAAGTTTCACGGATTTCTGGCCGGAATTCAAACAATGTCTAACGGTTTTTTGGCCATAAGGCCCTCGGTTTTTTGGCCGGGGTTAAAATAAATGGCTCCGCAGTTTTTTGACTGGGAGATCCTAGGTTTTCTGACCGGGGATAAAAGTTTCACGGCTTTCTGGCCGGAATTCAAAAGCAATGTCTCACGGCTTTTTGGCCGGAGAGACCCTCGGTTTTCTGACCGGGGTCCAAACGGGTACTGGACTAACATGATTTGATTCTCTTTTTTGGAGTTTTCATTTTCTTTTCTTTTATTCTTCCTTTTGGGCCTTTTTTTAGGTATTTTATTTTTTCACCCGTCAACAAATGCATAAGATAAAGCTTTCGAAAAGAAACTTCCCTTTTTATGCGTTTCCTTTGTTCCAAAGTCATTTCAATGCTTGCGTACGTCACTTCTTTGGGTGTACCTTCTTCTTGCACAATTTAATAGACCTGCTTTCAACAAAGAACATTTTATTAGTTGAAAAAGTGGTTGACTTTGTGGCCTTGATTATCTTCATTGCTTGATCCTTGCCCCATTTTCATTGAGAACTTTGCTACCAATTGTCTTTGGGGGTGACTTCTTTTCAAACTGACCGGGTTCATCCTCGGGATTCCACGAGGATTTTCTGTGTGGGTTCTGTCCTTCTGCCTCATTCCGTTTCTTCTAAGACCTTAGCCTTTGATTTCCATTTTCTTCCTAACATCCGTTCATTTGGAAGTGATCGACCATCATGATCAGTTGGGATTGGATCAATACACCACTGAGGCTGGGTATCTTTCTTCAACTTTTTTTTTGCCAGACGGAGTCCTGTAAAACCGGTCCTGCCGCCTTTCTTCGTAATAGTTTCAGAATTAAAATTAAACCGAAAGGGATTCAAAGAATAACTATACAAAAATCAAGAAAATGAGTTTAAAGAGAAGCGTCCCTTTCGGGGAAGAGAATGACTTATCTGTGATGCATGCTGACTCCAAATAGACATGACATGCTTCTTGGACTGGACGCCTGACCCACATAAACTTTCCAACTTCTTATGAACCCATTGATTCGCAATTTAAAAACCAGGGAACCTTGCCAAAATTCTTCTAGTGAAGGGACGTCTTCTTTTTGGTCGGTGGTGCCCTTTTCGGGTTTTCGCCAATTGACCCCTCTCATTTCTCTTCTCACTGTCGCCCGATAGTGCTCTTTGCAAGTTTTCACTAAACGAACTCTCTCATTTTTAGCTTCTCCAACTGCCATCGCCTTATGGTGCCCGAAGTTTTTCACCGATAATACTCTCTCATTTTGTTTCTCTCAATTCAAGCTGTGTTAGATTTCCGTCAATGACATTTTTCACTTCCTTTCCTTTGCCAATTGATCTGAAGGACCTGAACAAGGTTTTTGGGTAAAAAGGAATTTGAATGGAATTACAACTCTGGAATCAATCTTGAGGGATCTAAATTGAACCGTCATATCATCTGCCCCAGTTTCAATTTTTTTGGGGAAATTGGGATTTTGGTTTTGCTGTGACTGAACCTCAGGGAGAGGTTGCCTACGTATCCTTTCGGAATCAAGTCAGAACGTAGTTCAGGATGGTGATAATTTTTGTTTTTTTTTATTTTATTTTTTTTAATTTTATTTTATTTTATTTTTCTTTCATATATATATATATATATTTTTTTTTCTTTTCTCTTTTTTTTTCAAATTAGTTTTTTAATTTTTTATTTATTTCGGGTTCCAAAGAGGGTGAACAAAGAAACATAACCAGCTCAAAGGGTTTTACAAAGGATTTATAGTGTTTGGGGTAGCAAGAAAGAAAGCCTTCGTCATCTCAATTATACAAAAGCCAACGTTGCAGGAGGTCCTGACATAGTACCTTTATACTGTATCTGTATTGACTGCCGTTTCAAGATCATTCCCTTCAATGTCTCCCAGATACAGTGTCCCTCCTAGTGATATTTTCCGGATGATGTATGGATCTTTCCAATTAGGAGCCAATTTTCCTTTTGTCTCTTAGTAATGAGGAGGAATGTGCCTTAACGTCGATTATTTTATTTCGAGATTCCTGGGCCGCATTTTCTTGTTGCAAGCATCGACCATTCTTTGTTGGGATAACTACTCGGGTATTCTCTGAGTACAACACAACCCTTTTGCATGCGAACCAATTTTCCTTCAGTTATTCCAATTCATTGTTTCATTTCCTCAAAAATAAACTTTTGTGCATTTCAACTCTCGATTCATTATTCTGAAGTCTGACAGCATTTGGGATCTAGACATGAAGTCCGCAAGCATGTCATGTTATTTAAAGTTGCACGATTTGAACTAAAGAGAAGAGAAAAAGAAAACTAAAACAAATCTGAAAGAATAAAAAAATAACAAAAAAAAAGGAAACGGACGATGAAATATTAATTTCATTTCTTGGAATCGAAAGGATAAAAACAGGGTTCACATTCGGGAATTTAAAGACAAAAACTAAAAGAAACATCCAATTTACACCCTGAAATAATTCGGGATGCAGAAAAATGCGGCAGGATAAGTCTACTGGGCTTCCGCCTGATCGGGAATGGCCTAGCCTTTCAGTTTTGGAGTTTAGCATCTGGTCCCACCTCAACGGTGATAGTCCCTTTCCCTGGCTCGACCATGTGGGTATCGCAGAGCTTTGCCTCATGTTTTCCTTCACTCTCTTCAGTCATGAAATCCTCATTATCTTCCTCTTGACGATCCTTAAGCTTTTGTGGTACGCGTCCAACAAACACTGGCTCATTCAGCTGTGGTGTCTTAATTGCCCCCATGCCACACAGGCTTGCTTAGGAGCACCAATTTCCCTTTCTGGTTCTAACTCAGTGATTTTACTCTTCTTTTACCCTTTCTCTTGTTTCGGGGCCGCCTTGGGATTCTTTTCCACGTCAGCGATAGCAATTATGGCCTTAAGCACTAGATCGAATTCTTCGTCTTCACAAATCATCCCAACTATCGGCCCGTTATTATGAGCAGGCAGCGGATTATTGGTCATATTTTGGACATCCTCATCCTTCAACACAATCTTCCCTTGCTCTATTAAATTCTCCATCGCTTGTTTCAAAGTCCAACAGTCATTAGTATGGTGGCCCTCTGCCTCTGAATGATATGCATACCTGACACCAGCTTTGTAGGAAGGCGATGCCGGGTTTTGTCTATTCCGAGGAACCGGCTGCAGTAGACCCATTTGGACAAGTTTCGGGAATAGATTAGAGTAAGATTCACCAATTGGGGTAAAGTTTGATTTCTTTGGCGGTTCCCAAGGACGGAAGTTATTCTGCGGAGGTCGAGGATTATAGTGGTTCTGGTGGGGAGGCTGATTTCTTGGAAATAGAGCTTGCTTTCTACTGACATGCTGTTGCGGTTGCGCAAAAGGTTGAGCATTCATGACTGCGTATGGTTGAGGGATATAGGAAATTTCCTGAGCAGAGTAATAATGCTGGGGGGTTCTTTCTGAAAAGTTGGGTCTAGGAGCGTGGTGTCTTCTATCACCCGAAGTTGCCATGGACGTTTCCTCTTTCATCCTACCCTTTGCTATTCCTCCAGACCCTCATTGGATTGCTTCGGAGGTCGCTCGAATGGCCTCCTGACTCAAAATTCTTCCCGTCTTTAAACCGTTTTCTACCATTTCCCCAATCTTGATCGCCTCTGCGAAAGGTTTTCCCATTGCTGACAGCATGTTCTGGAAATAGTCCGGTTCCTGAGCCTGGAGGAAAGTAGTGACCATTTCTATTTCGTCCATAGGGGGTTTCACCCCGGATGCTTGCTCTCGCCATTTGATAGCATATTCTCTGAAGTTTTCCGAGGGATTCTTCTTTAAGTTCGATAAAGAATTCCTGTTTGGCGCAATGTCAATGTTGTATTGGAACTATTTCACAAAATCTCTGGCCAAATCATCCCAGATGTGCCATCGAGATATGTCTTGATCCATGTACCATTCCGATGCTATCCCGATCAAGCTTTCTCCGAAATATGCCATCAGCAATTCTTCCATGCCGCCGGCACCTCGCAATTGATTGCAGTATTTCTTTAGATGAGCAATAGGGTCGCCATGCCCGTCATACTTTTCAAACTTCGGCGTCTTAAAGCCTGAGGGCAAATGGACATGTGGGAACATGCACAAATCTGCGTAAGAAACACTCTTCTGTCCGCCTAGACCTTGCATGTTTTTCAAACTCTGTTCCAAGCTGCTCATTTTTTTTGCCATTTCATCCCGTTTGGGAGCTTTTGGATTTTGGCTTGGCATGAGCTGAGGATAGACATTGGCGGCAAACTGGGTAGGATCCCGTGGAAGGGGTGGTGCCGGGAATGTAAAAGAAGAGGAATCAAAGAAAAGAGTATGTGTGCTGGGATGCACCGTGATTGGAACGGGCAAACCAACGGATGTTCTTGTAGATGTATCTAAGGCTGTCACCCGAGGATAGGAAGTGGAGGGTGATTCGGAGAGGGTTGTAACATTAGAATATCCAAACAGAGTAGGTTGGTAATTGGTGGGGGTATTAGAAATCCCACTTGACCTGAGGAATAGTTCGGGGAACCCAGGGATCAGACTTGGGGGCTCTTTTCCGTTATTCCAGTCATCTAACATCTCCAGCATGCGACAGCGCAAAATTCTGTTTTCTTCAGCAGCCGCCGACTCAGTAGCCGGAATGGCTGACACGGAGCTCTCTTCCAAAACAGGAACGGTTGGTAGAGGGATTTCTGAAGACATGTTGGCACTTATTTTCGACCTTGTGAAATAAGGATGGGTACTTTCTTTTGATTTAGCAACGGGTTGCTGAACTTTTCCTTTGGACCTCGTGAAGTATGAATGTGAGGCCAAAGTACCACAAAATCAACCACCCTTTTCTAAAACCTGGAGTTTGGCAAACAAACGGTTAGTCTGAGACAATATAATAGATAAGTAATCTCACATTGGGTGTGATGCACTTATACATTTGATCGTGTTGCTACTTGTAATCGATTGTAACGCGTTATTCCGGCTTATACTTTCCTCATCTTCTTCCTCTCTTTATCAATTTTCTTTTACACTCTTTTTTTTCGTTTTTTTTTCTTTTAGTGATGGTCGAATCTTATGTTGATTGCCCACGTATCATGTCCCCGCATGAATCAGACCGGGCGTAGTTCGGATAATCGGGAATGGAGTGAATAAACTAATATTTTTTTTAAATTCTTGAAAGAAACGCTTTAAAAGAAATAACATATTTATATTTTGCTTATTTTTGTTTTGCTTTTTTGAAAGAAAGACTTCTAAAAAATTTTTTATTTGCTTTGGGATAAAAAAAATATTTTTGTTTGAATTTTTACTTATTGTCTCTTTTTCTAAGGAAGAAACTATTTTTTTTTGGATTTTTGTTTCTTTTTATTTTTATTTTAGAAAAGTACTTCAAAATGAAGGAAACCCATATTTTTTTTTTAAGTTTTATTGATTTTTCTTTTTTATTTCATGAAAAACAGTAGGAAGAACGAAACCATTTTTTTTAAAGTTAAACTACTTTTTTTTTAATTTTTTTTTTGAATTTTCTAATGAAAGATTTTAAAGAAGGAACTAAACGAAAAATATATATATTTTTTTTTAGATTTCTTTTTTAAAAATTGGGGTCGGAACTGATGAGGTTTTCCTACGTATCTCACATCCGGTGAGAATCAGACCCGCGTAGTTCGGAAATTATTTTAACAAACTATTTTTCACAGCAATTTTTTCAAAACAAATTATTTTTAGAGACACTTATTTTTCATTAAAAAAAACTATTGAATTTTTTTTTCTTTTTTGCATTTTTCAACATTTAAAAGAAGCTAATTTTTGTAAAATTAAGAAACTAACTATTTAGAAATCAACAAAATTAATCGGAGATTTTTTGCAAATATTTTCCTTTTTTTTTTCAAAAAATATTTTCTAAGAAAAACACACTATTTTCATAAAATTAAAAAATGATTTTATACCCCGACAATTTCCACTTCTTACCCTCTCTCTTTTTAATAACAAACCGGTCGTCATGTAAGATCGAAAGAAATGCACAAACAAAGATGCGTCAAGTTGGTCTTTTGTTTCAGGTACACCTGTCCTAGACTGGCCCAACCCCTGTGTTGAGCCTCCTAAGTCAAATATGGACATGATGCAAATAGACGTTCTTATCGGGGATCCGGCATAAGGTTCTGTTATTCTAAGTCATCATCCTGTTGGAAAAAAGTGTCTAGACTGGTTTTACTCGAGCGGACAACTCGAGCCGAGGAGTGTCGGTGCACCGGTAGCATGGCTTTCCGGCTTAATTGACAATACTCCCCGCCTAAACATGTGTGACTAGAAAAAATCCTTCACCGGGTGCCAAGCACCACAGCTATCTTGAGAAAACGGGCTATGTCCAGCAAATGTCCGATATTATATTTCAACGAGACTCGGAAGAAACAAATGGGTATCGGCACAATTTATATACAGTTCACAAAATATCAAAGCAGTAAAAGCAACATTTAGCATATTAAATATAAACATGTAATAAAATCAGATAATAAATAAGCCAAATAAAAATAATTATTCAAAGCTCGAATTCTTAAACCCTGAACCAGTGGTTCTGGGTTTGTTTCCCCAGCAGAGTCGCCAGAGCTGTCACACCTCCTTTTGGCGCGCCCCTACCCCGGAGGGTAGAGGCGTAAGGGAGTTTTTCCAATTTAAGTGACAATATTCGAAACGAGATTATTCTATTTATTCCAGGGTTGTCACTTGGAATAAATTAAGGTGTCCCAAGTCACCGATTTATTTAAATCCCGAATCGAGGAAATTTACGACTTTCCAAATGAAGTCTGCGAACCAGAGATTCTAAGTAAGAAATTCTGTTGACCCGAGGGAAGGTATTAGGCACCCCCGGATCCCGTGGTCCTAGCACGGTCGCTTCAATTATTATAAATGGCTTAAAAATATCTGATTTTAATGTATGTTATAAATTATGTGCTCTGATTAAAATTTAAACCGCTTTATTGATTCGAGACTGCACATTTGATAATAAAACTATACCCGAATCACTTATTTCAACCTATGCCGATTAAAGCGTTTGTTAAACTAAACAAAAAATGATACCTAAATTGAAAATTAACTTGTAAAGGAATGAGAGATTTAAGATATTATGCTCATGCTAAAATTCTAACTACAAGACTCGACTAAAAAAAATATTTGACAAATTCCCACTTTTTATTATTGCAAAGTTGTTTGTCATAGTCAATAACCATAGATCTGACAATTACAGCCATTCTGAATCATGCACCAAAAGAGTTAATATCCTAATTTACTTCATTAATACAGGCCAAACTCAGAGATAAGAACACGGTGAGCACACAAAGTGAAATCCAACACTAGTTATACAATCTAACAACAAGATCATAAGGAAACCACCTATACTGAACTAACACGATCTAATTTTTTCAATTACAAACCATTCTTTGACGAATGCACAAATCAGAATTCCAAAGCTACATGGTGATTATAAACTGAAAGAAGAAGAGGTGAAGTTTACAAACAACATCACATTTTATTCTATTCTCAACTCATGCTTCAAATTATTCTCAACATTATGTTTCAAGTTACAAACAACATCACACAAATCAGAAGTTTACAAACAACTCATGCTTCGAAGAATATGTGAAGTTTACAAGCAACATCACATTTTTATTCTATTCTCAACTCATGCTTCAAGTTACACGTCAAGTGACACCCATGGGGGCAGGAACATACCTGGAATTCAAACAGGCAAGAGAGGAGGTCAGTGATTTGTTCGGCAGTGAACAAAGCAATAAAACAACAGCAGTAGCAAGTTCCAGCAGGAATAACAGACGGGAATCGACCAACAAACCAAGACTCTATTCAAGCAACCCAGGAATAGTATGAAACCAGTAGAAACTAAAACAAAACCAAAACACAACTTGGCCAAACCAACTGATATGAAATTTTAATTCAAACCAACAGATCCAAACCTACAAATGATTCCAAATGTTTTGATTTCTAATATAGAGCCGAAATAGGAAGAAAAGAAAGAAGGTTTCAACTATTTCAAATCCTAAATGAGGCAACGAAAACAGTAACTTTTCTCTTCAAAGGCTTTTTTTTGGAGGTTGTCAAAATGTGAAAAAGAACTCTTTCCTTGCTCTCTCTGTTTTCCAGTGTGTATTTCTCTATGTCAGTCTCTGTTTTTCCAGTGAGTGTTTTTCTCTGTGTCCCTTTGTATCAGTAAATTTGAACCCTTTTATATCCAACAATTGATTCCCTTCCATCTCTTAAGAGCACTTAATGAATTAAGAATTTAATCCCTCCCCCCATGTTCTAATGTTTTTTTTAAGACTGCCAGTCCCACTGAAAACTGTCCAGGCATGGCTTTTTTAATTTAAAAGTCATCTGAAGTAAGCAACTGATGCCCATCCTACGGTAAAGCAAAAATCCACTACCCCTTCCGATGTGCAACACATTTGAACCCTAATTACTGGCTTTTAATTTCTAAACTAAAATTTGATACAGCTATATCCAATTCACAATCAACTAAAAACAGAACAAATGAATTACAGCAACTTCAAATCACTGTTAACAGAGTTGCTGTATTGTTCTAACATATCTAATATGACTAATCAACAATATTTATGACTACAATTACAACACATACACATGATAACAATTGTACTAGTAGTGATTCACAAGGTCGGGGAAGAACAAAGATACGAAACTAAACATTCAACGACGTTAATCGAAACGAATTCGTATCCTATAACAAATACATTTAATCCAACAAACAGAAATAATCATTGACCAAATAAAAGGTCTCGAGGAGAAGAAACATAGAAAATTAACGCCAAAAATGAAAAAAGATGAAAAACAATGAGACGATTAAACTAACCAATCAGTAAAAAATAAAAATAAAAAAAAAAAGAAAGAAAAGAGATACCTTGAGAGAATAATCAGAAACAGACTTGGGCCAATCTTGGTCTTGAACTTTTTTTAGTCCAAACGAACCTTAATCAGGGTGTTCTCAGTTGAGAACACCTAGACTAAGGTCCATTAGACCTCAATTCCTATCAATTTTAACCAAAGACCTGACTTTTGGATTTTAGGGTTCATGCGGCCGTTTTGGGTTTTGGGGTTTTCTGGTTGGATTTGAACCAAACCAAGACTGGCTTGGGTGTGAGGGAGGCTAGGGAAGGCTTGGCGTGAATTTGGGGTCAGTTGGGGTTGGTTCAAGTTCGACCCGAATCTTCAAATGAATATTCGAGAAGTTCCAGATTGAATCGAGGCATGAGGTGCATGGATTTGGATTGGGGGTGGTCTAGTGGTTCAAGGTTGTTCTTTTGGGGGTCATCGGAGTGGTTACTGCCGGGCTTCAGGCGGTGGAGAAGGAAGGCGGCGCTACGGTTTCTCTGAGGTTGAGGGAGACGAATGGAAGAGGGTGCAACCTGGAAATGAAACGGGTGTAAGGGGTTTTGGGGTCTATGATGTCTTTGAAATCCAATTCTCAATCTGGGCCGTTAGATGATAGGTTCCAACGGCTCAGATTTAAAAGAAATAACGGGGCGATCTAGTTTGGTAATGGGTCGGGGTCGGGTAACGGATGTGGGATAGGGTTGAAGGATCTTGGCCGTTGGACTGATTTAATCCAACGGCTCATATTGAACATTACACAGACAACGTCGTTTAAACGGGGATTTGGGCTGGATTGAGGGCAGGTTTGGGCTGGTCCTGGCTGACTCTCAATTGGACTGGCCCAGTCCGAGCTTCATTTCATTTTCCTCATTTGTTTCTTTTATTTCATAATTAATAAATCTAAAATTTTTTTTAACAATCTTAAATTAACTTATTGAATTAAATTAACTTATAAAAGTACTAGTTAACTCTAAATAACAAATACCACCTAATTAAATAACAATTAAAGATAAAAAGTTACATAATTTGGACATTAAATGTTAGAAATACAAAAAAGCATAATTTGTGATTTTTATTTTCGTAAAACAAACTTAATTACTCTCAATTGCAAAACTAGAACTTTATCTACAAACGCAATATATTTTGTATTTTATTTCTTCAGACAAATAAACATGGGCATACAAACGCGAACAACAACATAAAATCCACAAAAATTGCAAACAACATAAAACACTTTTATTTTGAAATTTTTGGGAGCAATTCTCATCTAGGGCAAAAATCACGTGCTCACACCGCCCAATTCCCATATTTTCGTGTGTTATAGCCCACGTCTTCAGCCTTGGGCCCAAGCCCCCGTATCCGGATCGCCTAAAATTTTTCTTGGACATCAAATACGACCTAAGAAACCATTATCGCTACCCTTCCATGACCAAATTATATCTTTAGGAATTTTACGACCATAAAACTGAAAATCCACACGAGTCCATAATTTTCGTGTGCTATAGCCCACGCCTTCCGCCGTGGGCACGAGTGTCCTTTCCCGGATCGCCAATAAATTTTCCTGGATGTCAAATACGACCTAAGAAACCATAGTGACCGCCCTTCCATTACCAAATCATACCTTTTGGAATTTTACACCAATAAAACTGAAAATTCGTGCGAGTACTTAATTTTCGTGCGCTATAACCCACGCCTTCCGCTGTGGGCCCGAACCCCCGGACCCGGATTGCCTAATATTTTTTTGGGATATCAAATATAGCATAAGGAACCATAGTAACCGCCTCGCCATGACAAAATTATATTTTTTGGCGTTTTACGGCTGTAAAACTAGAATTCCGCCCGATTCCCATATTTTCGAGTGCTATAGCCCACGCCTTTCGTCGTGGGCCCGAGCCCCGAACCCGAATCACGAAAAACTTTTCCTAGACATCAAATACGAGCTAAGAAACCATAGTCATCACCCCGCCATGACCAAATTATATCTTTTTGAATTTTATGGCCATAAAACTAAAAATCTGCGTGAGTCCCTAATTTTCGTGTGCTATAGCCCACGCCTTCTGCCGTAGGTCCGGACCCCCGTACCCGAATCGCCTAAATTTTTTTTTCGGATCTCAAATATAGCCTAAGGAACCATAGTCGCCGGCGTCCATGACCAAATTACATTTTTTGGTGTTTTACGGCCATAAAACTAGAATTCCTCTCGATTTCCATATTTTCATGTACTATAGCCCCAGACTTCCGCCGTGGGCCTGAACCCCCGTACTCGGATCGCCTAAAAATTTTCATGTACATTACATAATACCTAATAAAACATAGTCACAGTCTATCCATGATCAAATTATATCTTTTAGAATTTTACGGCCATAAAACTAAAAATTCGCGCGCGTCCCTAATTTCTGTGTGTTATAGCCCACGTCTTCCGCTGTGGGCCAGCACCCCCAGACCCGGAGAGCCTAAAATTTTTTTGGGATGTCAAATACAGCCTAATAAACCATAGTTATTATCACACCTCCCTTTTTACTACCCCACACACACACCTGAAAAGGCTTTTGTACCGATCCGTTTGGAAGGATACGTACGGTATACCTCAATGTTCAAATACCCGAGACGGATATAACAACAAAGAGGGAGGAGTTTTTCCACATAAAGGACAATCGGTTCGGGATTTTTATTAAATTATCAAAGTCGCCACTTGGGAAGATAATGGTGTCCCAAGTCACCGGTTAATCCCGAATCCGAGGAAGTTGACTATGTTATTATAGTCCGCGAAACAAAGACCTGGATAAGGAACTCTGTTAACCCGGGAGAAGGTGTTAGGCAGTCCCGGATTCCATGGTTTTAACACGGTCGCTCAATCATCATTCTCGAATATTATTTGACTTGTTATAGATTTTAACAATATGTATATGTTCTCACTTTTGACATTTTTTTTAAAGGTGGGACATCGCGAAAACGTACCTCGAGTCACACCGCAACCAGTACGCCTGTGACCTTTAGTACATTTCGGCTTTGCCGGGATTTGGGATTTGAGTCACACCAAGTGCACACTCGTTATGAAGAAGGTATATTAAACTGTGCCTAATAGAGTCTATCGGCTTTTAATTCTTTTGGGAGAGGCTATAAAGTTTACTAGTAGCCTTCCCGATTCTATTTATTTGTTATTTCATTACTAAGGGGGCCCCACTATTTGGTGTCATATGAGGCTCATCCCGATTAAATTTTAATAGTTCATCCTATTGTTTCACTATATTTTCTATACATGTGTTTCCCTTAGTTAATCCTTACTAACATTTCTGAAAAAACGAGTCCAGGCCCATGTTATTTTGTTGTTATTGGGCCTGGATTTCTGGAATGATACTTAGTGCAATATCAAACACGTCCATGTCTTAATGACCCAGATCCGGCTTGTGCTTTCGATCGATGGCCCAGCAGACTTGTAAACACAGTCCAGGCCCACGCTATTTATCAGGCCCAGACCCATTTGAGATAACTAAAGCAGAAATGTAAACTTCACGGTAAAACAGGCATACAAGACTAAGGATGAAATCACAATGCTTTTATTTTTCAGAAAAAGGGAAAAACATTGTACAAGATGGTTAACAATAATTCCAAATTATAACTAACTCCTATATATGAGCACTAATTACTCTTATTCTTTTATTTTTCTGCTAAGTGTCTTATACCAGTATTGAAACTACTTAACTTATAAATAAAGGGGAAAAAGCTATCCAACTATGTGAGGTATCGTTTAAACAGTCCAAACACTTACCAGATTATCTAAGGCCAATCGATTAATGATGTATATACGAGATCATGTTACTGGATTTTCTATGACTTGTACTTATTCATTATCACAAACTCAGTCGCAAATGCCTCTTTACTTTTGTTAATTGTTCTTCCTTTGAGCTTATTTGTATCTATATACAATTCAACATATGTGATTAACTACTAATATTAACACTAGCCAAACTTATTTGATATTGCAAGTCCAGTTTTAATTGAATTATTACTTCATTTCTACTTGTGTCTCTTTTAAGCTTACACTAATCTAGCTATCAATTTCCAGATCAGATTATCTACGTGAGTTGTTCGAACTTACTATCATCGATTCCTGTTAGAGTTATCCGACCTTGTTTTAAATTTTTACTTATTTAACTAAGTGATCTACTACTATGATTAGACTACCACTAATATACTAGCTATTACACTATTTTTTGTTGTGTTTTTCTCTACTTAACATACTACATTACATAAAAACAGATCAAGATATACTAAACTATAAACGAAAAAGAATAAACTGAAAATACAATAACAAAATATGATTAGCACTTGAACTTCATTTTTCATTCATCAATTCATCATTACAGCTTCACGTGAACAGAAATTGTACCTGGATCAACAAAATGAAGCCGATGAGTTCTAGGGGGATTAAGAGATAAGCAACAACAAGAGACTCAAGGCAATGCAACAGTGAAGATGAATCCCAAACGAGCAGAAAACCACAACAACAACAAATAGAAATCCAAGCAAAAACTCGAGCAGAAGACCACAAGAACAAGCGACTACCAGATGCTCTCACTCAAAAAGTGTAGGAAAACTTATTTGCTATTAACTATTTTTTAATTTGAATTTTTCTCTCGAAAAACCAGCCCCTATTTCACTCTTTTTGGGGGTATTTATAGGCAGATTTCTTGGGGAGAAAGAATGGAAGTAAATTCCACTTCTCTCCCTTTAAAAATCACTAAATCTACACTTAGACCCCATTTTCTGTTAAAAGATCCCTTCCAGCATGTGCTGGAAGATTCTTTTTTATTCCATTTCTAGGATTTTACCAAAGTATCCTTATTGGTTAGAGATTTTTACTGATTTCCCTTTTTAGGGAGACCATTATGCCCTTTAATCTCTGCAAAATTACAGAAATCAGGGGTACAAATGACTCCCCTGTCCCTATGTGTTCTATGTGATTCACCATTTTACTAATTTGGATTCCATTTATGCCCTTAAGGGCACTGCTGATTTACCCGACCTACCTAGGTCAGGTTTTTCAGCATTTTTGGACTTATTTAACTAATGGCCAGTCTTTGCATTAGTATTTAAGGACTAGCCAGTCCTATCTTAAAGAACTATTTCAAACTTAACCAATTTTGTTTCATTTTCAGTTAATTAAGACCTTTTATTCCATTTTAAGCTAATTGCAGTACTAGCCTGCTTTATTGCTATTCTTAGCCTATTTAAAATATAGCTAGTCTCAAGTTGAGACTTGGCTTGGGCAATTGAAGCCCATTTACTGAATACAGGCTGGGCAAAAGCCTTTGCAGACTTAGCCACCTATGATTCAGGGCTCCAATGAGCCTTGGTAAGTCTAAACTTGCAGACTTAACCAATCATTTACACAACTAACTTATTTAACTGAACACAGGCTGGGCTAAGGCCTTTGCAGACCTAGCCACATGTGATTCAGGGCTCAAATTGAGCCTTGGTAAGTCTGAACTTGCAGACTTGAACCACTTGTTACACAACTAGCCCCTTTAGGGTGGGCCAGTGTGCTGGACCTTGTAACGTTGGTCAATTTGCAAAATTGGCCACTCTTTGGTCAATTATTTATCTTATAACCTATATTTATTTGATTTTTAGTTTTAACCTATTTCAAAACTGGCCATTTTATGAAACTTAGCACTAACAGCTATAACTTTCCCCTAAGGTTAATGGGTATTAATCACTGCTCTCCCTAACAATAAACTATTGCAAACTCAGTCATTTCAACATGCAATTGCACACATAGCCACATGAGACCAAACATTGTGCATCAATCAATTAAAACTCAGAAGGGGAAATTTGATAGTGTCAATTAATATCAATTAGACTTAATTACAACCAATTCATGTCAGATGATACATTTAAAAACCCCAAAAACCTTTTAAGTTCATGAGCATAGACACACATAGCAGCTAAATCTCACAAAACAGTTAACAAGAAGTGAAACATGGCTCATTTTAAGACATAAGGTCGATAGAATAACATAAGCATTGTAATCAGAATCTATTTTCAAGTACTAACCCTAGCTTGATATATAGATGAAATAGACTAAGATGAAGATAAAGAGAGAAGAGACATAATGAAACAGTGAAGAGGAATTCTACATCTATCATGCCAAGTAACAGAAAGAGAAGCAGAATCAGATTAACATGCTTATTTTAGCAGATGAAGGAACAAAATAGGTGGTATAAACCAATCATTAAAGAAACGCCCTGGCTTTAATCATGAAATGAAGAAGAACATGGAGACTTAGAGAAATAGACAAAGATAAAACAAAATAACCCTAATATAGGAGATGAAGGGGAATGGGGAATCAAACGGCTAAACCTAGCACTAAAGTTAAACATGCCAAGATACAAAAGAGAAGAACATTCAAGCTATTGCAAGCTAACAAAAGTCAACTTAATATAGAGATAAGAAAGAATGAAAGTCAAACTACTCGACTAGAACTAATGTTAAACATGCAAAGAAGATATCGAAGACCAACAAGATGAAGAACCCTAATACTAACAGAGGACGAAAAGAAGAAGGATATCAAGGTCAAATCTTCAAAACAGAGAATCAAAACAAGATCCAAACAACGAGATAAGAGGTGAAGAAAAATGGCTAGAAAACTAAACATTCAAGGAATCCTAAAAGAATAACGGTCATGTTATTGAAAGTTAACAGATCAGGAACCAAAATATACACAACAGATATGGAAGAAAAGTGAATCAAGATACATCTTTTAACTCAGAGAAAAAGAACATGATCGAAACAAACAAAAACAGAAGAAAGACATGAAAATAAACAAGTTGAAAAACCCTAATACTAATAGAAGATGAAGAAGCATAGGGGACAAAGAAATAAACAAAACATCAAGACAACATATACAAAACAAAAATAAAGCATGAACAAGTGAAAGAAACCAAGTAGCAAATAGAGAGGGAGGGGACTTAGCTTGCAGGGCCGGTCCCTTGAGCTTCCTCTCACTCTTTTCACTCTCTTTTTTTCGGACTTTCAGACTCTTTCCTTTATTTCCTTTTCTTTATTTCTTTTTCTTTATTTCTTTTTATGGTTTTTCTTTTTTAGACTTCAAGATGAAGTCTTTTGAGTTTTTTTGTTTGGAGTGGGGTGTTTAGAGAGGGGTAAAGGTCAGATCTTGGGAAGAAACTAGGTTTGAGTAGCCGGAGTTAGGGTTCCGACGACTTCTTTTTGGATATTCGAGAAGCTCAGGGTATATTCAAGGGAAGCCGGTGGGGTAGGGTCATAGATCAGGTCGAGGGGAGTCTGTGGTGTTGATTTGGGGAGGGATCTCATAGTTTGTGGTCACCGGAGGTAGGTTCTGATGACCGGAAAATCAAGAACAGGGGAGGTTTTTAGGTTTTCTCAGGGTTTTTTGGGTGGTCTGAGGTGAAGAAGATAAGAAGAGAAGCGGAGAGGTAAATGGGGTGGCCGGAGACCACGGTGGAGGGTGGTGGCCTCCATGGCCGGCAGGGTTTCAGAAGGGAGATGAAGAAGAAGGTGGTAGAGAAGGGGCGGTTAGGGTTTAGGATTTTATGAAATGGCTGGTCTTCAACAGACCAATGCCTTTTATAGTCGGGGAGGTTGAGGTAATCTGGGCCGTTGATTTGATGAAGATCAACGGCTAAGACCAAGCATTACTAAAACGGTGTCGTCTTGTTGCTAATGAGACCAATGGTCTCAACCTTTAGATTGGCTTGGACGGACGGCTAAGATTTGATCTCACACTTTAACCAATTGAATTAAATCCGGATTAATTCTCAGCCATTGGATTTGGTGCAGTGAACGGCTGAGATCAATGTTAATTACTGAATTGGACTTGTTTCCTTTGTGCTTGAGGACTGGGCCGTTCAGTTGGGTCGTATTTGGCCCAGTCTCATTATACTATATATTTTTGTATTTTTTTGTTGTTTTAATTATTTTTTATGTATTTTCTTATTGTAATTTATTTCCTATTTTTATACTCTTTTCTAATTAATCAAACTCTTTTAATTTCCTATTTTTCCCAATTTTTCTGATATTTTTTGCTATTTTCTACCATATTCCCTTAATCAAAACTATTTTTGTTAATTTTCTTTTTAACTAATTAATCCAAAATACATGTATTTCTCCTTTGTTTTTTAATTTTCTAATTCTTAATTATTCAAACACATAAAATGTATCTGATTTCAAACAAGACATGCAATTACACTCAAAAATATAATTTTATTTTTAATTTTGGAATTTACTTTCCTAGTGCAAAAATCATGTGCTCACAGCTGCCCTCTTTAGTCGGGAACACGAAGAGTTTCAGTGCAAAGACAAGTGAGCAGTAATGAGAGATTTTTGCACATTGGCATATTCCGTGAAAGTATTTTTGAAAACCTTTTGACCCCACCTTACTTTAGAGGTTGCCTACATATCCTGGGCTAAACAGGAATCAGGTCACTGTAGTTCGGGAAGGTCTGGCAGTTAAAAACTACCAGACTCACTGTTGCATTGACACTGTTGAGACTTGCTGACTTACTCCTTATTACACCGGGGGATAAAATGTAAAATGAAGAATCTATTCTAAACTATGATTCTATGAATTACAATTGTTCCTATCTAGCTTCTTGTCTCTTTACTCTTCCTTGTCTTTTCTTCCTTGATTTTCTGTAATGCTGACTTTTTTTTTTGTTGATTTTCTTTTTCTTGCTTCCCCCTTTTTTTGATTTTGATGATACTTCTTGTCTTCGAACTGAGACCTGCTTAAAACAAAACAAAACAAAAAACTTTTTCTTCTGCCCTAGTATGGGCTTTTCATGTTACGGTGTTACTCATGTTAGCTAACACAAACCAAAGTTGCATGAAATTTAAAAATTGCAAAAAAGTATTCCCTTGTTATCCAGGTGGGCGCTTGATGCATGAAATTAAAACTTTGCAGAAAAGTATTCCCTTGTTATCCAGGTGGGCGCCTGATGCATTAAACTAAAAATTGCATAAATGTATTCCCTTGTTATCCAGGTGGGCGCCTGATGCATGAAATTAAAATTTGCAGAAATGTATTCCCTTATTGTCTAGGTGGGCGCCTGATGCATGAAATAAAAAGTTGCAGAAATGTATTCCCTTGTTATCCAGGTGGGCGCCTGATGCATGAAATAAAAAATTGCAGAAATGTATTCCCTTGTTATCCAGGTGGGCGCCTGATGCATGAAATTAAAAATTGCAGAAATGTATTCCCTTATTATCCAAGTGGGCGCCTGATGCGTGAAATTAAAAATTTGCAGAAAAGTATTCCCTTGTTATCCAGGTGGGCGCCTGATGCATGAAATAAAAAATTTCATAAATGTATTCCATTATTATCCAGGTGGTCACCTGATGCATGAAATTAAAATTTGCAGAAAAATATTCCCTTATTATCCAGGTGGGCGCCTGATGCATGAAATGAAAATTGCAGAAAAGTATTCCCTTATTATCTAGGTGGGCGCCTGATGCATTAAATGAAAATTGCAGAAATGTATTCCCTTGTTATCCGGGTGGGCGCCTGATGCATGAAATGAAAATTGCAGAAAAGTATTCCCTCAGTTTGATAACTGGGGAGTGGATTTTAAAGATGATACCTTCCTCTTGTTTTTGGTATTTTGTTTGACTTTCACCCATGAATTCCTTCACTTATTGCCGAACTTTCTTTTTGGTGTTTTCTATCTTCCACATTGGTCAGATTCACTTTAAAGTGATTAGTGACGATTTGTTCCTGTCTCAATTACAAAACAAAATTTATTAGATATAAGCTGCTGGCAACTGCCTCTTATTATTTTCCTCTTTTTGCTTTTTCTCCCACTGTGTGGTCTTTCAGCTGACTATCTCTTGCAAACTTTTTCGTATTTTCTTGCATTTTCACTTTTTGTTTCTTTTTCTTTTGGCTCTGTTTGCCAAACTCCTTTATTTCTTTTCCACCCTTTTTCTTTTCTTTTCTGATCCAATGTTATTTCAGCTCTTATCATCAGGAGCTGGTAGTTAGCTCTCAAAAGACAAACAATGAAATGCAAAAAAAATGAAAGAGGGTAAGGGTGTTTCGGAGAAGTGGTAGAACTTATCTGGGTATGTTGGCTGATTCCGTTGACCATGCCATGTATTTAAACTCCGACCCAGTTCGTTCAACCTCATTATTCTGACTCCAAACTATTCTCGACCCAAACTGATCCTATTTTTGTTACATATTCTCTTTTCCCATAATAATCCTTACGATCGCCTTATGGTGCCTCGAAAGGTTTTCACCAATAAGACTCTCTCATTTATTCTCTCTCAACCTCACGGTCGCCTCACGGTGCCGGTTAAGGTTTTCACCAATGAGACTCTCTCATTTTTTTTTCCATTTTTCTTTTGTCTTTTGTTTTTTTTTCTGTACCACTGATGGCATCCAATGTTTCATTCTTCCCTTATTTTATCGCATTTGTTAGTCTCTTGGAATTGATCCGAAGGTCTTTCTTTGGATTGTAACGTGGCTTTTGGATGGGTTAAGAAAGAAGGGTATAAAGGCTCAAAATTGACGAGGGTTCAAAAATATTTACAACTCTCGAAATTATAAATCATAACTTCTGCCCCAGTTTCAATATGTGGGGGATTTTTGGATTTTTCCTTTATTGTGACTGAACCTCTGTGAGGCTGCCTACGTACCCTTTCGGGATCAAGTCAAACGTAGTTCATTGTTACGTCATCAATTAATGAATTTCTTTTGACTTTTTCCCGATTTCTTTGTCTTTTTCTTTTCTCTTTTTTTTTCTTTTTTTTCATTTTTCATTTTTCTGTATTGTGTCATAAACAATTCCGAGAGAGGGGTATGAAAGAATATATCAAACATGGCTCAAATGGTATGTCAATGGATAAAGTGTTTGGATAGAGAATAAAATGCCTTCATCATTTCAATTCCAAAATCACAACAAAATACAATCATACAATTGAAAAGGAATCATACATAGTATCTTTTGACCGCATCTGAATTGATAGTAGTCTCTACGCACTTTCCTTCAATGTCTGTCAAATATAATGCCCCATTGGACAATACCCGAGATACCATAAATGGTCCCTGCCAGTTTGGCGCAAATTTGCCCTTTGCTTCGGCCCAATGCGGTAGGATACACCTCAATATGAGTTGTCCAACTTCAAACTTCCGAGGACGCACCTTTTTATTATATGCTCTGGCCATTCTCTGTTGATACAATTTCCCGTGGCAAACTGCGGCCAACCTCTTCTCGTCGATCAGACTTAATTGTTCCATCCAGGCTTTTACCCATCCCTCATCATCTATTCCAACTTCAGCTATGATTTGCAATAACGGTATCTCTATTTCTGCGGGTATAACTGCCTCTATCCCATACACCAATGAATAGGGTGTGGCGCCAATAGAAGTGTGCACTGTTGTGCGATAACCCATAATAGCAAAAGGTAATTTCTCGTGCCATTGTCTGGACTCTTCCACCATTTTCCTGAGGATCTTCTTTATATTCTTGTTTGCAGCTTCCAATGCCCCATTTGCCTTTGGCCTGTATGGTGTGGAGTTGCGATGTGTGATCTTAAATCTCTGGAAACTTCCGCCATGAGGTGACTGTTCAAATTGGCCCCGTTATCTGTGATGATTACCTTGGGAATTCCAAACCAGCATATAATATTTTCATGCACAAAATCCACCACAGCTTTCTTAGTCACCGCCTTGAATGTATTTGCCTCAACCCACTTAGTGAAGTAATCAATCGCGACCAAAATGAATCTATGCCCATTGGAAGCTGCAGGCTCTATTGGTCCGATAACATCCATTCCCTAAGCAACAAACGGCCAGGGTGCAGACACAATTCATAAGGCGGGGAGTGGATTAGATCTCCATGTACTTGGCATTGGTGGCATTTCCTCACATATCGGATACAATCCCGCTCCATGGTGAGCCAATAATACCCGGCTCTCAGAATCTTCTTTGCTAAGATATACCCGCTCATATGGGGTCCATAGGCTCCATCGTGCACCTCAGTCATAATCTTATCAGCATGTTGTGCATCCAAACACTTTAACAATCCCAGGTCTGGTGTTCTTTTATATATGATTCCTCCACAGAGGAAAAAGCCATTCCCCAAGCGTCTTACAACTATTTTCTAATCTTCGGTGGCTTGCTCCGGGTATTTACCTGCCTTCAAGTATTCCTTGATGTCGTGATACCACGATTCTCCATCCAACTCTCCTTCCACAGCAAAACAGTAAGCATTCTGATCGCGTACCTGGATCTGAAGTGGATCTATATAGGCTTTATCCGGATGATGTAACATAGAGGATAGTGTGGCCAGAGCATCTGCAATTTCGTTGTGCATTCTTGGGATATGTTTGAACTCTATGGACTGGAACCTTTGGGACAACTCATGCAAACAATGCCGATAATGTATCAATTTCAGATCCCTTGTTTCCCATTCTCCCTGAATTTGATGTATCAAAATATTCGAGTAACCCATGACCAAAATCTCTTGAACACCCATATCTATTGCCATCCTCAATCCCGATATGCATGCTTTATATTCAGCCATATTGTTGGTGCAGAAAAATTGAAGCTGTGCAGTAATGGGGTAGTGTTGATCCGTTTCTGAAATAAGTACTGCTCCGATACCAACTCCCTTACTGTTGACGACTCCGTCGAAATACATCTTCCATCCTGGCTTTTCACTCCGTTCTGTTTCTTCGACATTCATTGCCTCCTCATCCGGAAAAAATGTCTTTAGTGGCTCATACTCATCATCCACTGAATTCTCTGCCAAGTGATCTGCAACTGCCTGCGCCTTCATTGTCGTACGAGTTACATAAATGATGTCAAATTCTGTGAGCAGAATCTACCATTTAGCAAGTTTTCTTGTAGGCATGGGCTTCTGGAATATATACTTCAGAGGGTCCAATCGTGATATCAAGTACGTGGTGTATGCTGACAGATAGTGCTTCAATTTCCGAGCCACCCATGTCAATGCACAACAGGTTCTTTCTAGCTGAGTATACTTTACCTCATAAGATGTGAATTTCTTACTAAGATAATATATAGCCTTCTCTTTCTTGCCCGTCTCATCGTGCTATCCTAGCACACAACCAAATGAATTGTCAAGCACCGTCAGATATAAGATCAAAGGTCTTCCCGGCTCTGAAGGAACTAGCACTGGAGGATTTTCTAAATATTCCTTGATTTTGTCGAAGGCTTCCTGACATTCATCGGTCCATTTCACTACTGCATCTTTCTTTAACAACTTGAAGATCGGCTCACATGTTGATGTCAACTGAGCAATGAACCGGCTAATATAATTTAACCTTCCCATTAAGCTCATTACTTCCTTCTTGTTCTTCGGTGGAGGTAGACTCTGGATGGCTTTGATCTTTGATGGATCTAGTTCAATACCCCGCCGACTCACTATGAATCCCAATAACTTCCCTGAAGGCACTCCAAAAGCGCATTTTGCAGGATTGAGTTTAAGATTGTACCTCCGGAGTCTTTGGAAAAACTTCCTCAAATCCCTCACATGATCATGTTGCTTCTTGGACTTTATGATGACGTCGTCCACATATACTTCGATTTCTCGATGCATCATGTCATGGAACATTGTGGTCATTGCCCTCATATAAGTATCTCCGGCATTCTTTAACCCGAACGGCATCACTCTATAGCAATATGTTCCCCAAGGTGTGATGAAAGCAGTTTTCTCTGCATCTTCTTCGTCCATTAGGATCTGGTGATAACCCGCATAGCAATCTACAAAAGAACCGATCTCATGCTTGGCGCAATTGTCGATTAATATGTGGATGTTTGGCAATGGGAAATCATCCTTTGGACTCGCTTTGTAGAGGTCTCTGTAGTCCACACACACTCTGGTTTTTCCATCTTTCTTTGGGACCGGCACGACGTTCGCTAACCAGGTGGAGTATTTGGTTACTCGTATGACTTTCGCCTCAAACTGCTTGTTCACCTCTTCTTTTATCTTCACGCTGATGTCCGTTTTGAGCTTTCTCAACTTTTGCTTCACTGGCCGGCATTCAGGATAAATAGACAACTTGTGTACCACCAAATTAGTACTAAGTCCGGGCATGTCATCATAGGACCAAGCAAAGATGTCCTTGAATTCATGCAGCAACTTTATCAACTCTTCCCTGAGGGAGGTTTCCAAATGTACACTGACTTTCGTCTCCCGGACATTATCTTCGCTCCCCAAATTAATGGATTCTGTCTCACTTAAGTTCGGTTTGGGTTTTTCCTCATGTTGATTCAGGTCCTTACTTATTTCCTTCAGGGTTTCCTCATCCTCATATTCTATCTCACTATCATTCTCAATTTCTTGTATAATGATTCGATTGTCAGAACTGGGCCGAGAATTCTTCATGCATGACATATCATCAAAATCAGCACATATGGAACTGTACAAAAGGAAAAATAAAAATAAAAATAAGGCAAAAACGAAGAAAGAAAAAGAAACTGCATTTCATTGATATTTCAAAGATGAACAAAGTTTGGGTACATTCTGCTTTTCATGGGGGGTGGGGGACTACAAAAAGTAAAATTGCTTTTTGGGGAAATGATGATGAATTTCAAAAGCTAACTACCAAGACTCCTTCCTGATTGGGAAAGGAGTGGCTTCCCAGTTGTTGAGCGCAACACCAGATCCCACGAATTGAACGTCTATCTTGCTAGTACCCTCTCCCATTTCTACCATGTTCACGTCCCCAAATAACATTTCAAACCTCATCAAGAGCTCCTCATCAGGTCTGGTCTCAGCATACCTAGACGCAGCAGATGTCAGATGTTGTTTTGTACCAGGCTTGGCAAAGGTGTCAGACAGTTTTGGGATGGGTTTAGGAAGGGTCCAGTTTTTCTTTTTGGTTCTCTGGGCTTTTTAGATGTCGGTGTGGGTGGGTTTGAATCCCAAACTGAAGGTGTCTTTGTTCACTGGCAGATGGACTGGTTGAGTTATTCCTTGCAAGGCTATTCCTAGCCCTTTCCCTAGTGTAAATCCATTTTTAAGCATCTCCCTGGCTACCATCACAGCGACAGGTTCCACTGTAGGGATTGGAAATTTCTCTCCTTCAGCAATCTTGTTCACTACTACAGTGTCTGTCACTTGGTACACCCAAGGACCCTTATCTCCATCCACATCCTTGAAGGGCATTATGGCATTACATGTGTCTCCCTCTCCATGCATTGTGATTTCTTGTTGCTCCTATTCGAACTTAACCATCTGGTGCAAGGATGATGGCACGGCTTTGGCTGTGTGGATCCATGGTTGACCCAGCAATAGATTGTAGGACACAGCAATGTCTAACACCTGAAACTCCATCGTAAAGTCTATTGGCCCAATGGTGACTTCCAAAATGATATCCCCCAAAGTGTTCTTACTTCCTCCGTCAAACCCTCTCATATTCACATTATTCCTCCGGATTCTGTCAGGATTAATATTCAGCTTTCCAAGAGTCAAAACTGGACAAATGTTTGCAATTGAGCCATTATCTATCAACACCCGAGTGACCACTGATTCCTCGCTTTTCACAGTAAGGTAGAGCGCCTTGTTATGTTCAGTCCTCTCAATGGGCAATTCATTGTCTGAGAATGTAATCTTGTTGGATTCAAAGATCTTATTAGTAATCTTCTCGAGATGATAGACCGAGATCTTTTTAGGGACATGCGCCTCATTTAATATCTTCATCAATGCTTTTCAGTGTTCCTCCGAATGGATCAACAATGAGAGCAAAGAGATTTGTGCAGGTGTCTTCCTCAACTGTTCCACTATGGAGTAGTCTTGAGATTTTATCTTCTTGAGGAATTCTTCTGCTTCTTCTTCGGACACAGGCTTCTTCATATGACTCTCTTTCACCACCTTCATTTTTCTTAACTCTTCCGTGGCAAAACACCTCCCGGAACAAGTTAAACCATGCGCCTTGTTGATCTCTCCAGTCACTTCTTTCCCTTTGTACACTACTGCCACCTTGTTGTAGTTCCAAGGTATATCTTTAGTATCTACCACTGGCATCTGCACTACTGGCTTTATAATTACCGGTTCCATGCACGCACCTTTCACTTTCAACACTGGTTTCACCCCTGGCACTACAACTTTCAAAGTCTCAACCGTTGGTTGCTTTTTCACCGGTACTTCAACTATTGCTTCCCCTTTCTCAATTTCCTTTTCTACTTTGCTGCTGGCTTTTATCATCATGACCGATTGGGATGGCTTCCGGCTGCTCTCCACTTGTGCCAACTCTATCATATGTGCTTCATGATGAGCCGGCAGTGGATTCCGAGTAATGTTCGGGGCCTCTGAAGCCTGTACCTTAATCCTTCGGCTATCAATGAGTTCTTGAATAGTAGTCTTCAAATGCCAACATTTCTCAGTGTCGTGTCCCAGTGCCCCAGAGCAATACTCGCACCTCACCGACTGATCGATATTCCTTGGAGGTGGGTTCGGAAGCTTTGACTCGATTGAACTCAATATCCCTAATTCCTTCAATCGGTGATAGAGGCTAGTATAGGATTCCCCCAATGGGGTGAATGTTTTCTTCACCTGGTTTCTGTTCCTCATCTCCGGGTCGGGCCTGAAGTTGGGTTTGTTCATATTTCTGTAAGTTCTAGAAGAGGGGTAAGTATTTTGTGTGTGATAAACATTCTGCGGGGCCTTGGCTCGCCATACCTGGGGTGGTGGTGGATAAGTTTGGGGTTGTGGATTATGGTAGTGTGGGGTAGTAGGTGGGTAGTATGGTGGAGGTGGGTTGTATGATGTTGGTGGGTTGTATGGTGTTGGTGGGTACGACTGATACGGTCGAGGCGAGTGATGGTATTGGCTACGATTCCAGGGTTTGCTCTCCACAACCGACACTTCTTCTTTCTTTTTCTTCCCAATGGCTCATCCACTCCCTGTCTGGATTGCCTGATTTGTGGCCTTAATCGCAGAAAAGCTCATAATCTTGTTAGTTTTCAATCCTTCATCCACAAAACTTCCCATTTTTACGACTTCATTAAAATTCTTTCCAATGGCTGACACTAGATGTCCATAGTAGGTAGGCTCCAAGGCCTGCAAGAAATAGTCTACCATCTCACTTTCTTTCATCGGCGGATCCACCCTCGCCGCCGGTTCTCTCCACCTAAAACCGTACTCTCGAAAGCTTTCACCAGGTTTCTTTTCCATCTTAGTGAGTGACAATCTATCCGGTATGATTTCCAAATTGTACTGAAAATGCTTAGCGAATGCTTGTGAGAGATCATCCCAGATGAACCATCTGGTGTGATCTTGGCGCGTGTACCGTTCCAATTCAGAACCACTTAAACTTTGGCTAAAGTACGCCATCTGAAGCTCATCTCTTCCCTCTGCGCCCCGCATCTTGCTGCAGTATCCTCTAATATGGGCCACCGGATCTCCGTGTCCACTGTACATGTCAAATTTCGGCAACTTGAATCCGACAGGGAGTTTCACTTCTAGAAACAGACATAGGTCTTTGTACGCCTTGTCCCTCTAGCCCTTGTATGTTACGAAAGGACTACTCCAAACTCCTCACCTTTCTGGCCATCTCCTCCTGCTCTAAGTTCCTGGCAGGTTTTTCTTCGATTGCCTCCATCAACGGAGTGTGAGATTCATGCTGCCGAAAGGTTGGTTCAGGTGGGTAGTAGTGGGTGTCTTGTACATGGAACAACAGCTCACTTGATGACTTATGCAAGGCGGCAGGTGGAGGTGCTACATATACCGGGCCAACTTGGGGTGGCTGGGGTGGCACTTGTTTTGACAGTGGCGGTGGTACTTGAGAGGTGGAGGCATAATAGTGGCGACAGTCTGGATATGTAGAGGACGAGTTCATAGTGGGTGGCTCAGGGTTGGGATTGGCTGGAGGGACATATGCTGGGTTAGCGGGATAAGTAGGTAAGGGTTGACCCCTCGACCAAGCCTGGTACATCTCATCCATCTGTTGTTTAAGCTTGTACATTTCTTCTTTCATTCCCATCACGTCCACAACTTCCTCCTCTTGGACGGGGTCCACGACTGTTGGTTCAATTTCTTGAGATACGGCCTTTGTCATTGTCTTAGATCTTATGTTGTAGGGATGAGTAGCCAGAATGCCAGTTGCCAGCTAGAATCTGATTCTCATAGACAGCAACACCCGTTAGTAGTTAGCCCATAAAGAGATAGGATGCAACGATTTGAAATAATCACAGTTTTGCCTCCGATCGTCATGCATCATCCCAGCCTTTGTTTTATTTTGAACCAATCTCATCATTCTCTTTTTTTTCTTTTCTCTTTTCTTTTCTTTCTTCTTTTTCTTTTTTTCTTCTCTTTTTTTTTCTTTTTCTCTCCTTTGTTTTCTTTCTTTCTTTTTTTTTCTTTCTTTCCTTTCCCCTCTTTTCTACGTCTTTATTGATTTGCGTTCCTATTTATTTGCCTATCGTAAATAAAGAATTAACATAAAGCAAAAGGATTAACAACAACTCTTGATTTCTCATTGATAGTTCAGAACATCGGTTTACAAGAGGGTGTTGTGCTACTAATGCAGAGAAATATAAATACATAATGCATACCCTATGAGTACATTAATGCTCCTAGTTCCCGCGATACATCATTCGGTCTTGCCGCGGGCCGATATGCTAATCCCTTTTGGAGCCTATCTAGGTCGGACATGACTTGCTGCACAAAGAATTTCACTGCTGACACAAATGTTGCCCGGGACATTTCTTCACATAGCTAGCTCTTCTGGGTGATGTACTGAGCAATATGAACAATTTTCCCTCGAATGACCCCTTTCTCTTGAAGCAATTGGCTGATCTGTTTGATGCGAGCATCTAAAGTGCGTTGGTTCTCCTTTTGTATTTGTTGTAGCTCAAACTCTAGCCGAGCCATAGTCATGTAACAATGTTCTCTTTCTTCTTCGAAATCTTTGATGATCTTGTTACTTTTGACAGTGGTTATGACAACTTTCTTTCTCAGTCGAGCTACCTTAAACTCATGCTTATCTTGTAGCTGCTGAGACAACTTGGCTCTTTCCTCGGCATCTTTGGCCAGTTGCTTCCGAGCCCTGACTAACTCCTTTTCTGCTTTGTCTAAGTCGAAGCTGTAGTCATTCACTTTGCACCGAAGAGTTTTAATCAATTTCTCATTGCGGGCTAAGCGCACAGGGGTCTCGGATGCAATTTTCATTTTAGCAACCTGAGCTTTCAGAATTTCATTTTGTTTCTTCAGCTGCTTTTTCTTTCCTTCGTTGGATGCTGCCTGCAAACCGCTCTCAAACTGGAGATCTCTCAACTATTTTTCCAGCAAGCTAATCTTGTCCTTATATTCACTTTCTTTGGCCGCCCAATTCCTGTTTTCTTTAGATTGCTCCACCAGATCGTGCAAGTGAGGTCTTTTCGAAGGCCTGTCATGCTCACCTCGAGCTCTGTTCTGCACACAAGTCTCTACCTTCAAGTTCTGGCATTCATTCCAAATCTGTCGGACTTTTGCTTCCGGGAATTGCCCGTCCAGACTAATCTCTATCACTTGCGAACTGAGGTCCCCATCCTTTGGTATGACTTGACATCTACCAAGCTGTCGCAGTGCCCTGTACGAGGCATAAGGCTGGATACTTTGTAAACCCATGATCAAAAAGTGCGACCCTTCTGTCGGCATATAAATCATCTCGTCGAGGGGCAACCAATCATATGCCCAATCGATTTGGCCGTCGATTAATGATCGTAGATGCGAAATCCAATCCTTTACTCCCTCTGGAAACTTAACTTCTTTTGTTCTCGTGTAAAATTCTTCGAGGCACGTTCTTTCAGTCGGCCCATAGCTTGAGAATGAAGGATGATGGCATAGATGCTCTATCAACCAGATTTGCAAGATCAAGTTACATCCCTCAAAGAAGTTGGCCCCTGCTTTGCATGTAGTCAAGGCACGGTAGATGTCTGCTAAAATCATTGGAGCCAGAGTACAATTATCTTGTACTACCAAAGTGCTTTCTACCCGGAAACCTTTATATTGATGTGCCCATCTTTTCTCGGAAATATGATAACCCCGAGAAATGCCACTAAGAAAGCAAACCATCGATGCTCCTCCCATTTTGCTCGATTGGACTTGCTACAAAGCTTGTTCGTGGAGTCGTTAAAACCCCCGACATGTCCATATCTGCTATAAATGAAGTTCAGGGAGCAAAATCTGTTGGCTAGATCCTCGTTGTGGACATTTCTAGCGATTTTCAAAGAATCCAAGAAGCGGTGCACCGTTACTGCTCTCGGAGCCACCGGGTATTTTTCTTTCAAGGGGACCTCAATCTTCCCTATGTAGAAAGCAATTTCCTCCAGAGTGGGAGTTATTTCAAAGTCCGGAAGATGTAGTACAATGTATGTAGGATCCCAATATGTGACCAGTGCTCTGATTACGTCGCCTCGGGGAATTATGTCCAATAAGCCCGTGAGATCCTTTAAGTAGCCTTTGACCCAATTTTGACCTTCTATTCCTATGTCATTCCACCATATTCTTAGCTCCAAAGGGATTTTATTCATTAAGGCGAAAGGTTCCTTCTGTATTGTGCTCATCCTGCACATTTATTAAGGCGATTTTATTTAGAAAAGATAAAAAATATTTTTCAATGCAATTTTCATTTTTGAAAGAGACATGACACTCGAAGTGGCTATTTTTGCCAAAACAGCCTTCCGGCGTCCTTTCGGAACATTCGGCCATTTCCAAAAATAGCGATCACTCCGATTATTTGAAACGAAAATCTTTTTGGTCTTTTTCCTAAAAAGGTGGTTGGACCCGTTCAAGGGTTGCCTACGTATCCCGCCTAATGGCAAGAATCTAACCTACGTAGTTCGGTCAGATTAGTTGACCAATTATTTCAATAACAAAGCCATTTTTCAAATTTTCAGACTTTCCGAATACACTTTTTCACTAGTTCTCATTTCTCTCTTTTTTATTGAACACTTTTTCTATCCTCGGGAATTTTGCCAGTCCGCATAGCGATCAAGAACAATAAAAATGCAACATATAACATGCTCGGTCTTTTAATTACCGGGTCACCTGTCCTAGACGGACCCAACCCCTGTGTTGAGTCCCCTAAGTCATATATGATTCAAATAATCATCCTAGACCTATGTTCAACATCTTAAAGTTTCATAGAGTGCTAGACCATGTACCCAAGCGGACAACTCGAATCAAGGAGGGGGCTACGTACTGGTGACTCGCGGAGTCAATCGGCTTTGTAACTTCTCCGGCCTCTGTTTCTTAGTTCAGGTGTAACCTAACAGAAAGGGGAGTCTCAACCAGTAAGCACATCCCCGGAGGTGAAGAAGAGAAGGGTTTTCGGCACAATTTATATACAATCCACGTAGTATCAAAGCGATGAAACACATAGCATGTTGTTCAAATCATATAACAAAGTCAAATAGTATTGAAAACGGCGATTCTAAAGAGCTCGAGTTCTTAAATCCTGAAACCGAAGTTCTGGGTTGGAATCCCCAACAGAGTTGCCAGAGCTGTCAGACCTCCCTATTACTACCCCACACATACACCTGAAAAGGCTTTTGTACCGATCCATCTGGAAGGATACGTAGGGTATACCTCAATGTTCAAATACTCGAAATGGATATAACAACAAAGAGGAAGGAGTTTTTCCACATAAAGGACAATCAGTTCGGCATTTTTATTAAATTATCAGAGTCACCACTTGGGAAGATAATGGTGTCCCAAGTAACCGATTAATCCCGCATCCGAGGAAGTTGACTCTGTTATTACAGTCCGCGAAACAAAGACCTGGATAAGGAACTATGTTAACCCGGGAGAAGGTGTTAGGCATTCCCGGATTCCGTGGTTTTAGCACGGTCGCTCAATCATCGTTCTCGAATCTTATTTGACTTGTTATAGATTTTAACAATATGTATATGTTCTCACTTTTGCGACATCGCGAAAACGTACCTCGAGTCACACCGCAACCAGTACGCCTGTGACCTTTAGTACAATTCGGCTTTGCCGGGATTTGGGATTTGAGTTGCACCAAGTGCACACTCGTTATGAAGAATGTATATTAAACCATGCCTAATAGAGTCTATCGTCTTTTAATTCTTTTGGGAGAGGCTATGAAGTTTACTAGTAGCCTTCCCGATTCTATTTATTTATTATTTCATTACTAAGGGGGCCCTACTATTTGGTGTCATATGAGGCTCATCCCGATTAAATTTTAATAGTTCATCCTATTGTTTCATTATATTTTCTATACATGTTTTTCCCTTAGTTAATCCTTACTAACATTTCTGAAAAAACGAGTCCAGGCCCATGTTATTTTGTTGTTATTAGACCTGGATTTCTGGAATGAGACTTAGTGCAATATCAAACACGTCCAGGTCTTAATAACCCGGATCTGGCTTAGGCTTTTGATCGATGGCCCAGCAGACTTGTGAACACAGTCCAGGCCCACGCTATTTATGAGGCCCAGACCCATTTGAGATAACTAAAGCAGAAATCTAAACTTCACGGTAAAACATGCATACAAGACTAAGGATGAAATCACAATGCTTTTATTTATCAGAAAAAGGGAAAAACACTATACAAGATGGTCAACATTAATTCCAAATTATAACTAACTCCTATATATGAGCACCAATTACTCTTATTCTTTTATTTTTCTGCTAAGTGTCTTATACCAGTATTGAAACTACTTAACTAATAAATTAAGGGGAAAAAGCTATCCAATTATGTGAGGTATCGTTTAAATAGTCCAAACACTTACCAGATTATCTAAGGCCAATCGATTAATGATGTATATACGAGATCATGTTACTGGATTTTCTATGACTTGTACTCATTCATTATCACAAACTCAGTCGCAAATGCCTCTTTACTTTTGTTAACTGTTCTTCCTTTGAGCTTATTTGTATCTATATACAATTCAACAGATGTGATTAACTACTAATATTAACACTAGCCAAACTTATTTGATATCGCAAGTCCAGTTTTAATTGAATTATTACTTCATTTCTACTTGTGTCTCTTTTAAACTTACACTAATCTAGCTATCAATTTCCAGATCAGATTATCTACGTGAGTTGTTCGAACTTACTGTCATCGATTCCTGTTAGAGTTATCCGACCTTGTTTTAAATTTTTACCTATTTAACTAAGTGATCTACTACTATGATTACACTACCACTAATATACTAGCTATTACACTATTTTTTTGTTGTGTTTTTCTCTAATTAACATACAACATTACATAAAATTCAGATCAAGCTATACTAAACTATAAACGAAAAAGAATAAACTGAAAATATAGTAACAAAAGATGATTAGCACTTGAACTTCATTTTTCATTCATCAATTCATCATTACAGCTTCACGTGAACAGAAATTGTACCTGGATCAACAAAATGAAGCCGATGAGTTCTAGGGGGATTAAGAGATAAGCAACAGCAAGAGACTCAAGGCAATGCAACAGTGAAGATGACTCCCAAACGAGCAGAAAACCACAGCAACAGCAAATAGAAATCCAAGCAAAAACTCGAGCAGAAGACCACAAGAACAAGCAACTACCAGATGCTCTCACTCGAAAAGTGCAGGAAAACATATTTGCTATTAACTATTTTTTACTCTGAATTTTTCTCTCGAAAAACCAACCCCTATTTCACTCTTTTTGGGGGTATTTATAGGCAGATTTCTTGGGGAGAAAGAATGGAAGTCCACTTCTCCCCCTTTAAAAATCACTAAATCTATACTTAGACCCCATTTTCTGTTAAAAGATCCCTTCTAGCATGTGCTGGAAGGTTCTTTTTGATTCCATTTCTAGGATTTTACCAAAGTATTCTTATTGGTTCGAGATTTTTACTGATTTTCCTTTTTAGGGAGACCATTATACCCTTTAATCTCTGCAAAATTACATAAATCAGGGGTACAAATGACTCCCCTGTCCCTATGTGTTCTATGTGATTCACCATTTTACCAATTTGGATTCCATTTATGCCCTTAAGGGCACTGCTGATTTACCCGACCTACCTAGGTCAGGTTTTCAGCATTTTTGGACTTATTTAACTAATGGTCAGTCCTTGCATTAGTATTTAAGGACTGGCCAATTCTATCTTAAAGAACTATTTCAAACTTAACCAATTTTGTTTCATTTTCAGTTAATTAAGACCTTTTATTCCATTTTAAGCTAATTGCAGGACTAGCCTACTTTATTGCTATTCTTAGCCTATTTAAAATATAGCCAGTCTCAAGTTGAGACTTGGCTTGGGCAATTGAAGCCCATTTACTGAATACAGGTTGGGCTAAAGCCTTTGCAGACTTAGCCACCTATGATTCAGGGCTCCAATGAGCCTTGGTAAGTCTGAACTTGCAGACTTAACCAATCATTTACACAACTAACCTATTTAACTGAACACATGCTGGGCTAAGGCCTTTGGAGACCTAGCCACCTATGATTCAGGGCTCAAATTGAGCCTTGGTAAGTCTGAACTTGCAAACTTGAACCACTTGTTACACAACTAGCCCCTTTAGGGTGGGCCAGTGTGCTGGACCTTGTAGAGTTGGTCAATTTGCAAAATTGGCCACTCTTTGGTCACTTATTTATCTTATAACCTATTGTTATTTGATTTTTAGTTTTAACCTATTTCAAAATTGGCCATTTTATGAAACTTAGCACTAACAGCTATAACCAATTCCCCTAAGGTTAATGGGTATTAATCACTGCTCACCCTAACAATAAACTATTGCAAACTCAGTCATTTCAACATGCAATTGCACACATAGCCACATGAGACCAAACATTATGCATCAATCAATTAAAACTCAGAAGGGGAAATTTGATAGTGTTGAATCTTAATCAATCAATTCACATAACCCAATTTCATGTGGCAAAGTGTCAACTAATATCAATTAGACTAAATTACAACCAATTCATGTCAGATGATACATTGAAAAACCCCAAAAACCTTTTAAGTTCATGAGCATAGACACACATAGCATCTAAATCTCACAAAACAGTTAACAAGAAGTGAAACATGGCTCATTTTTAGACATAAGGTTGATAGAATAACATAAGCATGGTAATCAGAATCTATTTTCAACTACTAACCCTAGCTTGATATATACATGAAATAGACTAAGATGAAGATAAGCAGAATCAAATTAAGATGCTTATTTTAGCAGATGAAGGAACAAAAGAGGTGGTATAAACCAATCATTAAAGAAAAGCCCTGGTTTTAATCATGAAATGAAGAAGAACAGGGAGACTTAGAGAAATAGACAAAGATAAAACAAAATAACCCTAATATAGGAGATGAAGGGGAATGGGGTATCAAACGGCTAAACCTAGCACTAAAGTTAAATATGCCAAGAGACAGAAGAGAAGAACATTCAAGCTATTGCAAGCTAACAAAAGTCAACTTAATATAGAGATAAGAAAGAATGAAAGTCAAACAACTCAACTAGAACTAAAGTTAAACATGCAAAGAAGATATCGAAGACCAACAAGATGAAGAACCCTAATACTAACAGAGGACGAAAAGAAGAAGGATATCAATGTCAAATCTTCAAAACAGAGAATCAAAACAAGATCCAAACAACGAGATAAGAGTTGAAGAAAAATGGCTAGAAAACTAAACATGCAAGGAATCCTAAAAGAATAACGGTCATGTTATTGAAAGTTAACAGACCAGAAACCAAAATATACACAACAGATAAGGAAGAAAAGTGAATCAAGATAGATCTTTTAACTCAGAGAAAAAGAACATGATCGAAACAAACAAAAACAGAAGAAAGACATGAAAATGAACAAGTTGAAAACCCCTAATACTAATAGAAGATGAAGAAGCACAGGGGACAAAGAAATAAACAAAACATCAACACAACAGATACAAAACAAAAATAAAGCATGAACAAGTGAAAGAAAGCAAGTAGCAAATAGAGAGGGAGGGGACTTAGCTTGCAAGGCCGGTCCCCTGAGCTTCCTCTCACTCTTTTCACTCTCTTTTTATAGACTTTCAGACTCTTTTCTTTGTTTCTTTTTCTTTATTTCTTTTTCTGGTTTTTCTTTTTTAGACTTCAAGATGAAGTCTTTTGAGTTTTTTGTTTGGAGTGGGGTGTTTGGAGAGGGGTAAAGGTTAGATCTTGGGAAGAAACTAGGTTTGATTTGCCGGAGTTAGGGTTCCAGCGACTTCTTTTTGGATATTCGAGAAGCTCAGGGTATATTCAAGGGAAGCCGGTGGGGTAGGGTCATAGATCAGGTCGAGGGGAGTCTGTGGTGTTGATTTGGGGAGGGATCTCATAGTTTGTGGTCACCGGAGTTAGGTTCCGATGACCGGACAATCAAGAACATGGGAGGTTTTTAGGTTTTCTCAGGGTTTTTTGGGTGGTCTGAGGTGAAGAAGATAAGAGGAGAAGAGGAGAGAAGAGGTAAAGGGGGTGGCCGGAGACCACCGTGGAGGGTGGTGGCCTCCATGGCCGGCAGGGTTTCAGAAGGGAGATGAAGAAGAAGGTGGGAGAGAAGGGGAGCTAGGGTTTAGGATTTTATGAAATGGCTGGTCTTCAACAGACCAATGCCTTTTATAGTCGGGGAGGTTGAGGTGATCTGGGCCGTTGATTTGATGAAGATCAACGGCTAAGACCAGGCGTTACTAAAACGGTGCCGTCTTGTTGCTAATGAGACCAATGGTCTCAACCATTAGATTGGCTTGGACGGACGGCTGAGATTTGATCTCACACTTTAACCAAATGAATTAAATCCGAATTGATTCTCAGCCGTTGGATTTGGTGCAGTGAACGGCTGAGATCAATGTTAATTACTGAATTGGACCTGTTTCCTTTGGGCTTGAGGACTGGGCCGGCCAATTGGGTCGTATTTGGCCCAGTCTCATTATACTATATATTTTTGAATTTTTTTGTTATTTTAATTATTTTTTATGTATTTTCTTATTGTAATTTATTTCCTATTTTAATTTTATACTCTTTTCTAATTACTCCAAAATCTTTTAATTTCCTATTTTTCCCAATTTTTCTGATATTTTTTGCTATTTTCTACCATATTCCCTTAATCAAAACTATTTTTGTTAATTTTCGTTTTAACTAATCAATCCAAAATACATGTACTTCTCCTATTGTTTTTTAATTTTCTAATCCCTAATTATTCAAACACATAAAATGTATCTGATTTCAAACAAGACATGCAATTACACTCAAAAATATTATTTTATTTTGAATTTTGGAATTTACTTTCCTACTGCAAAAATCATCTGCTCACAGTCATTTCCACGCCATGACCATATTACATATTTTGGCATTTAACGGCAATAAAAATAGAATTCTGCCAAATTCCCATAATTTCGTGTGCTATAGCCCACGCCTTCTGCCGTGGGCCCGAGTCCCCAGACCCGGATTGGCTAAAAATTTTCCTGGACATTACATACGACCTAATAAAACATTGTCACCACCCCAGCATGACCAAATTATATCTTTTAGAATTTTACGGCCATAAAACTAAAAATCTGCGCGAGTCCCTAATTTTCGTGTGCCATAGCCGACTCCTTCCGTCGTGGGCCCTAGCCCCCGAACTCGGATCGCCTAAAATACTTCCGGGATGTCAAATAAAACCTAAGGAACCATAGTCACTGCCCCTCCACGATCAAATTATATTTTTTGGCGTTTTACGGCCATAAAACGTAAAATACGCGCGAGTCCCTAATTTTTGTGTACTATAGCCCACGCCTTCCACCATGTGCCCGAGCCCCCAGACTCGGATTGCCTACAAGTTTTCCTGGACGTCAAATACGGCCTAAGAAACCATAGTCACCGCCCCTCCATGACCAAATTATATCTTTTGGAATTTTACGGTCATAAAACTAAAAATCTGCGCGAGTCCCTAACTTTCGTGTGTTACAGCACACGCCTTCCGCCGTGGGCCCAGACCCGGATCGGCTAATTTTTTTTTCAGGATATCAAATACAACCTAAGTAACCATAGTCACTGCCCCTCAATGACCAAATTACAATTTTGGCATTTTACGGCCATAAAACTAGAATTCTGCCCGATTCCCCTATTTTCGTGTGTTATAGCCCACGCCTTCCTCCATGGGCCTGAGCACCCGGACACCAATCGCCTAAAATTTTTCCTGGACGTTAAATACGACCTAAGAAACCATAGTCATTGCCCCGCCATGATAAAATTATATCTTTTGGTGTTTTACGATCGTAAAACTGAAAATTCGCGCGAGTCCTTAATTTTCGTGTGCTATAGCCCACGCTTTACGCAGTGGGTCCGAGCCCCTGGATCGGATCAACTAAATTTTTTCCTGGACCTCAAATACAACCTAAGAAACCATAATTACTACCTCGCCATGACCAAATTATATCTTTTGTAATTTTACGTCCGTAAAACTGAAAATCCACGCGAGTCCTTAATTTTCGTGTGCCATAGCCCACGCCTTCCGCCGTGGGCCCGGACCCCCAAATCGGATCGCCTAAAAATTTTTTGGGATGTCAAATATAGCCTAAGGAACCACAGTCTCCACCCCGCCATGACCAAATTAAATGTTTTTGCATTTTATGGCCATAAACCTAGAATTCCGCCCGATTTCCATATTTTCGTGTGCTATAGCCCACGACTTCGGCCTTGGGCCCGAGCCCCCAGACCCGAATTGCCTAAAAATTTTCCTCGACGTCAAATACAACCTAAGAAACCATAATCACTGCCCCGCCATGACCAAATTATATCTTTTGGAATTTACGGCCATAAAATAGAAAATATGTGCGAGTCCCAATTTTCGTGTGCAAAAGCCCACACCTTCCGACGTGGGACCTTTGCCACCAAACCCGAATGGCCTAAAATTTTTCATGGACATCGAATACAACCTAAGAAACCATAGTCACCCCCGCCATGACCAAATTATATCTTTTGGAAATTTAAGGCCATAAAACTAAAAATCCGCGCGAGTCCCTAATTTTCGTGTCCTATAGCCACGCTTTTCGCCGTCGGCACGACCCTCCTGACCCCGATCGCCTAAAATTTTCCTGGACATCAAATACGACCTAAGAAACCATAGTCACCGCCCTGCCATGACCAAATTATATATTCTGGAATTTTACGTCCATAAAACTGAAAATCCGCGCGAGTCCCTAATTTTCGTGTGCTATAGCCCATGCCTTCCACTGTGGGCTCGAACCCGATCACCGAAAAGTTTTCTGGGATGTCAAATACAGCCGAAGGAACGCCTTCTACCTTGGGCCCTTTGCCCCCGAACTCGGATCGCCTCAAATTTTACCTGGACGTTAAATACGCCTAATAAACCATAGTCACAGCCCCTCCATGACCAAATTATATCTTTTGGAATTTTACGGCCATAAAACTAAAAATCTGCGCGAGTCCCTAATTTTCGTGTGCTATAGCCCACGCCTTCTACCGTGGGCACGAGCTTCCTGACTCGGATCACCTAAAAATTTTTTTGGACGTCAAATACAACCTAAGAAACCATAGTCATAGCCCTTCCATGGCAAAATTATATCTTTTGGAATTTTTCGGCCATTAAACTGAAAATCCGCGCGAGTCCCTAATTTTCGTGTGATATAGCCCACGCCTTCTGCCGTTGGCCTAGACCACCGGACCTGGATCGCCCAAAAATTTTCCGGGATATCAAATACAGCCTAAGACAACATAGTCATTGCCCCGCCATGAAAAAATTATATTTTTTGGTGTTTTAAGGCCATAAAACTAGAATTCCTCCCGATTTTCATATTTTCATGTGCTAAAGCCCACGCCTTCCGCTGTGGGTCCGAGCCCCAGACCTGGATCACCTAATAATTTTCCTGGACGTAAAATACGACCTAAGATAACATAGTCACCATCCATCCATGACAAAATTATATCTTTTGGAATTTTACGGCGATAAAACTAAAAATCCGCTCGAGTCTCTAATTTTCGTGTGCTATAGCCGACGCCTTCCGCCGTGGGTCCGCAACCCCGGACCCGGAGAGCTTAAATATTTTCGAGATATAAAATAAAGCCTAAGGAACCATAGTCACCTCCCCGCCATGACCAAATTACATTTTTTGGCATTTTACGGCCAAAAAACTAGAATTCCGCTCGATTCCCATATTTCCGTGTGCTATAGCCCACGGCTTCCGCCGTGGGCCCGAGCCCCCCGACCCAGATCGCGTAAAAGATTTCCTGGACATTACATATGACCTAAGAAAACATAGTCACTGCCAAATTATATCTTTTAGAATTTTACGGCCATCAAACTAAAAATCCGCGCGAGTCCCTAATTTTTATGTGCCATAGCCTACGCCTTCCGTCGTGGGCCCGGACCCTCAAACTCGAATCGCCTAAAATACTTCCGTGATGTCAAATACAACTTAAGGAATCATAGTCACTACCCCTCCATGACCAAATTACATTTTTTGGCATTCTACGGCCATAAAACTAAAATTTCGCGTGAGTCCCTAATTTTCGTGTGCTATAGCCCACGCCTTCCGCCGTGTGCCCGAGCCCCCTGGACTCTGATTGCCTAAAATTTTTCCTGGACGTCAAATACGACCTAAGAAACCGTAGTAACTGCCCATGACCAAATTATATCTTTTGGACTTTTACGGCCATAAAACTGAAAATTCGCGCGAGTCCCTAACTTTCGTGTGCCATAGCCCACGCCTTCTGCCGTGGGCCCGGACCACCGGGTCAGATCGCCTAAAATTTTTCCGGGATTCCAAATACAGCCTAAGGAACCATAGTCACCGCCACGCCATGACCAAATTGCATTTATTGGAATTTAATGGCCATAAAACTAGAATTCCGGCCGATTCCCATATTTTCGTCTGCTGTAGACCACGCCTTCCGCCTTGGCCCGAGCCCCCGGACCCGGATCTCCTAAAATAACTTGGACGTCGAATATGACCTAAGAAACCATATTCACCGCCCTTCCATGACCAAATTATATCTTTTGGTATTTTACGTCCATAAAACTGAAAATTCGCGCGAGTCCCTAACTTTTGTGTGTTATAGCCCACGCCTTCCGTCGTGGGCCCGGACCCCCTGACCAGGATCGCCTAAAATTATTCCGGATGTCAAATACAGCCTAAGGAACCATAGTCACCACCCCGCCATGACCAAATTATATTTTTGGCATTTTATGGCCATAAAACTACAATTCCATGTGATTCTCATATTTTCGAGTGCTATAGCCCATGCCTTCCGCCTTGGGCCCGAGCCCTCGGACCCGATTTGCCTAACATTTTTCCTGGACGTCAAATACGACCTAAGAAACAATAATCATCGCCCCTCCATGACCAAATTATAACTTTTGGAAATTTACGGCCATAAAAAAGAAAATTCGCGCGAGTCCCTAATTTTCGTGTGCTATAGCCCACGCCTTCCGCCGTGGGCCCGGACCCCCCGACCCGGATCACCTAAAAATATTTTGGGATGTCAAATACAGCCTAAAGAACCATAGTTACTGCCCCTCCATGACAAAATTACATTTTTGTCATTTTACAGCCATACAACTAGAATTCTGTCCGATTCCCATATTTTTGTATGTTGTAGCCCACGCCGTCCGCGTTGGGCCCTAGCGCCCGGACCCGGATCTCCTAAAATTTTTCTTGGACGTCAAATATGACATCAGAAACCATAATCACCGCCCCTCCATGACCAAATTATATCTTTTGGAATTTTACGGCCATAAAACTGAAAATCCACGCCAGTCCCTAATTTTTGTGTGCCATATCCCACGCCTTCAGCCGTGGGCCCGAACCTCGGACCTGGATCACCTAAAATTTTTCTGGGATGTCAAATACAGCCTAAAGAACTATAGTCACCCCCCTCCATGACAAAATTACATTTTTTTTATTTTACAGCCATAAAACTAGAATTCAGCCGGATTCTCATATTTTCGTGTGTTGTAGCCCACGCCTTCCGCCTTGCGCCCGAGCCCCCGAACCCGGATCACCTAAAATTTTTCCTGGACGTCAAATACGACCGAAGAAACCGTAATCACTGCCCCTCTATTACCATATTATATCTTTTGGAATTTTACGTCCATAAAACTGAAAATCCGCGCGAGTCCCTAACTTTTGTGTGCAATAGCTCACGCCTTCCGCCGTAGGCCCCGACCCCCGGACCCGGATTGCCTGAATTTTTTGTCAGAATGTCAAATACAACCTAAGGAACCATAGTCATTGCCCCTCCACGACCAAGTTACATTTTTGTCATTTTACGGTCATAAAACTAGAATTTCGCCCGATTCCCATATTTTTGTGTGCCCAAGCCTTCCATCGTGGGTCCGAGCTCCGGGACCCCGATCGCCTTAAATTTTTCCTAGACGTCATATATGACCTAAGAAACCATAGTCAACTCCTCGCCATGACCAAATTATATCTTTTGGTATTTTATGGTCATAAAAGTTAATATCTCAGCGAGTCCCTAATTTTTGTGTGTTATAGCCCACACCTTATGCAGTGGGCACGAGCCCCCAGCTCGGATCGCCTAAATATTTCCTGGACGTCAAATACGACCTAAGAAACCATAATCACTGCCCCGCCATGACCAAATTATATCCTTTGGAATTTTATGGCCAAAAAACTGAAAATTCCCGCGAGTGCCCAATTTTCGTGTGCCATAGCCCACGTCTTCCACCGTGGGCCCGGACCCCCGGGTCGGATTGCCTAAAATTTTTCCAGGATGAAAACTACAACCTAAGGAACCATAGTCACTACCTCGCCATGACCAAGTTACATTTTTTGGAGTTTTACAGCCATAAAACTATAATTCCGCCCGATTCCCATATTTTCGTGTGCTATAACTCACGCCTTCCACTATGGGCCCGAGCCCCCAGACCCCGATTGCCTTAAATTTTTCCTAGACGCCAAATACGACCGAAGAAACTATAATCACCGCCCCTCTATTACCAAATTATATCTTTTGGAATTTTACGGCCATAAAATTGAAAATCCACGCCCATCCCTAACTTTTGTGTGCTATAGCCCACGCCTTTCGCTGTGGGCCCTGACCCCCGAACCTGGATCGCCTAAAAACTTTTCGAGATGTCAAATAAAACCTAAGGAACCATAGTCACTACCCTGCCATGACCAAGTTACATTTTTTGGTGTTTTACAGCCATAAAACTAGAATTCCGCCCGATTCACATATTTTCGTGTGCTATAACCCACGCCTTCCACCGTTGGCTTGAGCCCCCGGACCCCGATCGCCTTATGTTTTTCTTAGACGTCAAATATGACCTAAGAAACCATAGTCATCGCCCCGCCATGACCAAATTATATCTTTTGGCGTTTTATGGCCATAAAACTGAAAATCTCTTCGAGTCCCTAATTTTCGTGTGCTCTAGTCCACGCCTTATGCAGTGGGCTCGAGCCCCCACCTCGAATCGCCTAAAAATTTTATGAAACGTCAAATACGACATAAGAAACCATAATTGTTGACCCGTCATGACCAAATTATATCTTTTGGAATTTTATGGCCATAAAACTGAAAATCCGCGTGAGTCCCTAATTTTCGTGTGCCATAGCCCACGTCTTACGCCGTGGACCCAGACCCCTGGGTCGGATTGCCTAAAAAAATTTAAGGATGTGAAATACAGCCTAAGAAACCATAGTCACTGCCCCTCCATGACTAGATTACATTTTTGGCATTTTATGGCCATAAAATTAGAATTCCGCCCAATTCCCATGCGCCTTTCGCCTTGGGCCCGAACCCCCGGACCAGGATCGCCTCAAATTTTTCTTGGATGTCAAATATGACCTAATAAACCATAATCACTGCCCCTCCATGACCAAATTATATCTTTTGGAATTTTACGGCCATAAAACTGAAAATCTGCGCGAGTCCCTAATTTTCGTGTGCCACAGCCCACGCCTTCCGCCGTGGGCCCGGACCCCTAGACCTGGATCACCTAAAAATTTTATGGGATATGAAATATAGCCTAAAGAACCATAGTCACCGCACCTCCATGACAAAACTACATTTTTGTCATTTTACAGCCACAAAACTAGAATGCCGCCTAATTCATATATTTTCGGGTGCTGTAGCCCATGCCTTCCTCCTTGGGCCAGAGCCCCCTGATCCGGATCGCCTAAAATGTTTCCTAAACGTCAAATACGACCGAAGAAACCATTATCACCGCCCCTCCATGACAAAATTATGTCTTTTGGAATTTTACAGCCATAAAACTTAAAATCCGTGCGAGTCCCTAACCTTTGTGTGCTATAGCACACGCCTTCCGCCGTGGGTCCGGACCCCCGGACCCGGATCGCCTAAAATTTTTTCAGGATGTCAAGTACAACCTAAGGAACCATAGTCACTGCCCCGCCATGACCAAATTATATTTTTTAGCGTTTTACAGCAATAAAACTAGAATTCCACCTGATTCCCATATTTTTGTGTGCTATAACCCACGCCTTCCATTGTGGGCCCGTACCCCAGACCCCGATCACCTAAAAGTTTTCTTGGATGTCAAATACGACCTAAGAAACCATAGTCATCGCCCTGCCATGACCAAATTATATCGTTTGGTATTTTACGGCCATAAAACTAAAAATCCGCGCGAGTCTCTAATATTCGTGTGCTATAGCGCACGCCTTACGCAGTGGGCTCAAGCCCCCAACTCGGATAGCCTAAAATTTTTCATGGACGTCAAATACGACCTAAGAAACCATAATCACTGCCCCTCCATGGCCAAATTATATCTTTTGAAATTTTATGGCCATAAAACTGAAAATCCGCGCGAGTCCCTAATTTTCGTGTGCCGTAGCCCACGCCTTCCGTCGTGGGCCCGGACCCCCGGGTCGGATAGCCTAAAATTTTTCTGGGATGTGAAATACATCCTAAGGAACCATAGTCACCTCCTCTCCATGACCAAATTACATTTTGTTGCATTTTATGGCCATAAAACTAGAATTCTACCTGAAAATCCGCGCGAGTCCTTAATTTTCGTATGCCATAGCCCACGCTTTCCACCGTGGGCCCAGATCCCCAGACCTGGATCACCTAAAAAATTTCTGGGATGTCAAATACAGCATAAAGAACCATAGTCACTGCCCCTCCATGACCAAATTATAGTTTTTTGCATTTTATTGCCATAAAACAAGAATTCCGCCCGATTCCCAAATTTTCGTGTACTATAGCCCACGCCTTCCGCCTTGGGCTCGAGCACCCGGACCCGGATAACCTAAAAATTTTCCTGGACGTCAAATACGATTGAATAAACCATAATCTCCACCCCTCCATGACTAAATTATATCTTTTGGAATCTTACGGTCATAAAACTGAAAATCCGCGCGAGTCCCTAACCTTTGTGTGCTATAGCCCACGCCTTCCGCCGTGGGCCCGTACCCTCAAACCCGGATCGCCTAAAAATTTTTAGGGATGTCAAATACAACCTAAGGAACCATAGTCACTGCCCCTCCATGACCAAATTACATTTTTGGCATTTTACGGCCATAAATCTAGAATTCCGCCCGATTCCCATATTTTCGTGTGTTATAGCCCACGCTTCCGCCGTGGGCCCAAGCCCCGGGATTCGGATCGCCTAAAACTTTTCCCGAACATCAAGTGCAACCTAAGAAACCATAGTCAACGCCCCGCCATGAACAAATTAAATTTTTGGCGTTTTACGTCCATAAAACTATAACTCCGCCCGATTCCCAAAATTTTGTGTGCTATAGCCCACACCTTCCGCCGTGGGCCCGAGCCCCCAAACCCGGATCGTCTAAAACTATTCCCAAATGTCAAATACGACCTAATAAACCATAGTCACTGCCCCGCGATGATGAAATTATATCTTTTGTAATTTTACGGCCATAAAACTAAAAATCCGCGCGAGTCCCAAACTTTCGTGTGCAATAACCCACACCTCCGCTGTGGGCCCGAACCCCCAGAACCGGATCGCCAAAATTATTTTCGGGATGTCAAATACAGCCTATGGACTTATACTCACCGCCTCGCCATAACTAAATTACATTTTTTGTAGTTTTACGGCATAAAACTAGAATTATGCCCGACTTCTTAATTTTTGTGTGCTATAGCCCACACCTTCCGCCGTGGGCCCACACACCCGGACCCGGATTGCCTAAACTTTGTTCGAGATATCAAATACAGCCTAAGGAACCATAGTCACCAACCCGCCATGACCAAATACAATTTTTGGCGTTATACAGCAATAAAACTAGAATCCATATTTTCGTGTGCTATAGCCCACACCTTCCGTCGTGGGCCCGAGCCCCTGAACACGGATCGCCTAAAACTTTTCCCAGAGGTCAAATACGACCTAAGAATCCATAGTCACCGCCCGCCATGATGAAATTATATCTTTTGTAATTTTACGGCCATAAAACTAAAAATCCGCGCGAGTCCCTAACTTTCGTGTGCTATAACCCACGCCTTCCGCTGTGGGCCCGGACTCCCAGGCCCCGATCGCCAAATTTATTTTCGGGATGTCAAATACTGCCTATGGAACTATACTCACCGCCTCGCCATAAGTAAATTACTTTTTTGTAGTCTTGCGGCATAAAACAAGAATTATGCCCGATTCCTTAATTTTCGTGTGCTATAGCCCTTGCCTTCCGCCGTGAGCCCACAGAACCGGACCCGAATTGCCTAAAATTTGTCCGGCATATCAAATACAGCCTAAGGAACCATAGTCACAGACCCGTCATGACCAAATACATTTTTTGGCATTTTACGGCAATAAAACTAGAATTCTGCCTAATTCCCATATTTTCGTGTGCTATAGCCCACGGCTTCCGCCGTGGCACCGTACCTGGATCGCCTAAAAACTTTTCGGTATGTCACACACAGCCTAAGAAACCATATCCACCGCCCCTCCATAACCAAATTACATTGTTTGGCATTTTACGGCCATAAAACTAGAATTCTGCCTGATTCCCATATTTTCATGTGCTATAGCCCACGCCTTCCACCGTGGGCCGTGCCCCCGGACTCGGATCGCCAAAAATTTTTCCTGGACGTCTAATACGACCTAAGAAACAATAGTCCCCGCCCCTCCATGACCAAATTATATCTTTTGGATTTTTACGGCCATAAAACTAAAAATCTGAGCGAGTCCCTAATTTTCGTGTGCTATAGCCCACGCCTTCCGCTGTGGGCCCAAGCCCCGCACCCAAATCGCCTAAAATTTGTCCCGGATATCAAATATAGCCTAAGGTACCATAGTCACCACCCTGCCATGACCAAATTACATTTTCGGCATTTTACGACCATAAAATTAGAATTCCGCCCGATTCCCATATTTCATGTGCACGCCTTCCGTCGTGGGCCCGAGGTACGGACCAGAATCGCCTAATATTTGTCCAGGATATCAAATACAACCTAAGGAACCATAATCACCACCCCTACATGACCAAATTACACTTTTTGGCGTTTTACGGTCATAAAACTAGAATTTCGCCCGACTCACATATTTTCGTGTGCTATAGCCCACTTCTTCCGCCGTGGCCCCGAGCCCCCGGACTCGGATCGCCTAATAAATTTCTGGGACATTACATACGACCTAATAAAACATAGTCACTACCCCGCCATGACCAAATAATATCTTTTGGAATTTTACGGCCATAAAACTAAAAATTCGCACGAGTCCCTAATTTTCGTGTACTATAGCCCACACCTTCCGCCATGGATCCGGATCGCCTAATATCTTTTCGGGCTGACAAATACAACCTATGGAACTATAGTTACCGCCCTGCTATGACCAAATTACATTTTTTGGCGTTTTACGGCCATAAAACTAGAATTTTGCCTAATAACCATATTTTCATGCGCTATAGCCCACGCCTTCCGCCGTGGGCATGAGTCCCCGACCCGAATCGCCCAAAATTTGTCTGGGATATCAAATACAGCCTAAGGAACCATATTGACCACCCCACCATGACCAAATTACATTTTTGTCACTTTGTGGCCATAAAACTAGAATTCCGCCCGATTCTCGTATTTTCATGTGTTATAGCCCACGCCTTCCGCCGTGGGCCCAAGCCCCGCACCCGGATCGCCTAAAATTTGTCCCAGATATCAAATACAGCATATGGAACCATAGTCACCACCCCTCCATGACAAAATTACATTTTTTGGTGTTTTACGGCTATAAAACTGGAATTCCACCTGATTCGCATATTTTCGTGTGCTATAGCCCACGCTTTCTGCAGTGGCCCCGAGCCCCCGGACCCGAATCGCCTAAACGTTTTCCTGGATATTAGATACGACCTAATACAACATAGTCACTGCCCCGCCATGACCAAATAATATATTTTGGAATTTTACGGCCATAAATCTTAAAATTCGCGCGAGTCCCTATTTTTCGTGTGTTATAGCCCACGCCATCCACCATGGGCCCGGACTCCTGGATCCGAATCGCCTAATATTTTTTTAGGATGTCAAATACAGCCTATGGAACCATAGTTACCGCCCTACTATGACCAAATTACATTTTTTGGCGTTTTACGGCCATAAAACTAAATTCCGCTCGATTCACATATTTTCATGTGCTATAGCCCACGCCTTCCGCCGTGGGCACGAGTCCCCGACCCGAATTGCCAAAAATTTTTCCGGGATATCAAATACAACCTAAGGAACCATATTGACCACCCCTTCATGACCAAATTACATTTTTTGGCGTTTTGTGGCCATAAAACTAGAATTCCGCTTGATTCCCATATTTTCATGTGCGATAGCCCACGCCTTCCGCCGTGGGCCCGAGCCCCGCACCCGGATTGCCTAAAATTTGTCTGGGATATCAAATACAGCCTAAGGAACCATAGTCACCACCCCGCCATGACCAAATTACATTTTTTGGTGTTTTACGGCTATAAAACTGGAATTTCACCCGATTCCCATATTTTAGTGTGTTATAGCCCACGCCTTCCGCCGTGGCCCCGAGCCCTCGGACCTGGATCGCCTAACCGTTTTCCTGGATATTACATACGACCTAATAAAACATAGTCACTGCCCCGCCATGACCAAATTATATCTTTTGGAATTTTACGGCCATCAAACTAAAAATTCGCGCGAGTCCCTAATTTTCGTGTGCTATAGCCCATGCCTTCCGCCGTGGGCCCGGACACCCGGACTTGGATTGCCTAAATTTTTTTCGGGAAGTCAAATACAGCCTAAGGAACCATAGTCACCGCCCTCCATGACCAAATTACTTGTTTGGCATTTTACAGCCATAAAACTAGAATTCCGTCTAATTCTCATATTTTCGTGTGCTATAGCCCACGCCTACCTCCGTGGGCCCGGGCCTCCGGACAAGAATTGCCTAAAAAATTTCTTGGATGTCAAATACGACCTAAGAAACCATAGTCGCTGCCCGCCATGACCAAATTTTATCATTTGGATTTTTACGGCCACAAAACTAAAAATTCACGCGAGTCCCTAATATTTGTGTGCTATAATAGCCCATGCCTTCCGCTGTGGGCCCGGACTCCCGGACTCAAATCGCCTAAAAAATTTTCGAGATGTAAAATACAGCCTTTGGAACCATAGTCACCACCCCTCCATGACCCAATTACATTTTTGGTGTTTTACGGCCATAAAACTTGAATTCCGCCCGATTCCCTAATTTTTGCGTGCTATAGCCACCGCCTTCCGCCGTGGGCCCGGACATCCGAACCCAGATTGCCTAAAATTTGTGCGGGATATCAAATACAGCCTAAGGAACAATAGTCACCGCCCCGCCATGGCCAAATACATTTTTTGCATTATACGGCCATAAAATTAGAATTTCGCATGATTCTCATATATTTGTGTGCTATAGCCCACGCCTTCCGCCATGGGCCCGGACCCGGACGCCTAAAATTTTTTTAGGATGTCAAATACAGCCTAAGGAACCATAGCCATCTCCCCCCATGACCAAATTACATTTTTTGGCATTTTACGGCCATAAAACTAGAATTCCGCCTCATTCCCATATTTTCATGTGCTATAGCCCAAGCCTTCCGCCGTGGGCCCATGACCCCGAACCCGGATCGCCTAAAAATTTTTCCAGACGTCAAATATGACCTAAGAAACCATAGTCACCGCCTCCATGACCAAATTATATCTTTGGAATTTTAAGGTCATAAAACTAAAAATCCGAGGGAGATCCTTAATTTTCGTGTGCAATAGCCCACGCCTTCCGTCGTGGGCCCGGACTCCCGGATCCGGATCGCCTAAAGTTTTTTTGGGATGTCAAATACAGCCTAACTAACCGTAGTTACCGCTCCTCCATGACCAAATTACATTTTTTGGTGATTTACGGCCATAAGACCAGAATTCAGCCCGATTCTCATATTTTCATGTGTTATAGCCCACGCCTTGCACCGTGGGCCCAAGCCCCGGACCCGGATTGCCTAAAATTTGTCCAGGATATCAAATACAGCCTAAGGAACCATAGTTCCCGCCCCTCCATGACCACATTATATTTTTTGGCACTTTACTGCTATAAAACTAGAATTCTGCCTGATTTCCTATATTTTCGTGTGCTATAGCCCACGTCATCCATCGTGGCCCCGAGTCCCTGGACCCGAATCGCCTAAAACATTTTTTGTACATTACATGAGACCTAATAAAACATAGTCACTACCCCGCCATGACCAAATTATATCTTTCGGAATTTTACGGCCATAAAATTAAAAATCCGTATGATTCCCTAATTTTCGTGTGCAATAGCCCACGCCTTCCGTCGTGGGCCCGGACCCCCATACCTGGATTGTCTAAAATACTTCCGGGATGTCAAATATAGCCTAAAAAAGCATAGTCACCACCCTACCATAATGAAATTACATTTTTTGGCATTTTGCGACCATCCAACTAGAATTCCGCCTCATTCCCATATTGTCGTGTGATATAGCCCACGCCTTTCGCCGTAGGCCCGAGCCCCTGGATCCGGATCGCCTAATATTTTTCTTGGATGTTAAATATGACCTAAGAAACCACAGTCACTGCCCCTCTATGACCAAATTATATCTTTTGGAATTTTATGATCCTAAAACTAAAAATCTGCGCGAGTCCCTAATTTTCGTGTGCTATAGCCAATGCCTTCCGCCGTGGGCCTGGACCCCCGGACCCGGATCGCCTAAATATTTTTTGGGATGTCAAATACATCTTAAGTAACCATAACCACTGCCCTGCCATGACTAAATTACATTTTTTGTAGTTTTACGGCCATAAAACTAGAATTCCGCCCGATTCCCATATTTTCGTGTGCTATAGCCAACGCCTTCCGCCGTGGGCCCAAGCCCCGGACGCGGATAGCCTAAAATTTTTCCGGGAAATCAAATACATCCTAAGGAACCATAGTTACCGACCTTCCAAGACCAAATTGCATTTTTGGGTGCTTTACGGCCATAAAACAAGAATTCCGCCCGATTCCCATATTTTCATGTGTTATAGCCCACGCCTTCCGCCGTGGCCCCGAGCCCCCAGACCCGGATCGCCTAAAATTTTTCCTAGACATTACATATGACCTAATAAAACATAGTCAATGCCCCACCATGGCCAAATTATATCTTTTGGGATTTTACGGCCATAAAACTAAAAATTCGCGCTAGTCCATAATTTACGTGTGCTATAGCCCACGCCTTCTGCTGTGGGCCAGAATCCCGAACCCGGATCACCTAAAATTTTTTTAGGATGTCAAATACAGCCAATGGAACTATAGTTTACACCCCTCCATGACCAAATAATATTTTTTAGCATTTTACGGCCATAAAACAAGAATTCCGCCTGATTCCCATATTTTCATGTGATATAGCCCACGCCTTCCGTCGTGGGCCCGATTCCCTGAACCAAATCTCCTAAAATTTGTCTGGGATATCAAATACAGCCTAAGGAACCATAGTCACCACCTGGCCATGACCAAATTACATTGTTTGGCGTTCTACGGCCATCAAACTAGAATTTCGCCCGATTCCCATATATTCTTGTGATATAACCCATGCCTTCCGCCATGGGCCCGAGCCCCCGGACCCGGATCGCCTAAAATTTTTCTTTGAAGTCAAATACAGCCTATGGAACCATAGTCACTGCCCCGCCATGCCCAATTTACAATTTTTGGCATTTTACGCCCATAAAAGTAGAATTTTACCCGATTCCTATATTTTCATGTGTTATAGCATTCACCTGGGGGCCCAAACCCCGGACCCGGATCACCTGATCTTTGTCTGGGATATCAAATACAGCCAAAAGAAGCATAGTTACCGCCCTTCCATGACCAAATTATATTTTTTGGCGTTTTACAGCCATAAAACTAGAATTCCGCCCAATTTCCATATTTTCGTGTGCTATAGCCCACGCCTTCCGCCGTGGCCTCGAGCCCCCGCACCCGGATCGCCTAAAAATTTTCCTGGACATTACATAGAACCTAATAAAACACAGTCACTGCCTTTCCATGACCACATTATATCTTTTGGAATTTTTCGGCCATAAAACTAAAAATCCGCGCGAGTCCCTATTTTTCATGTGCTATAGCCCATGCCTTGCGCCATGGGCTCGAGACTCGGACCCGGATCGCCTAAAAGTTTTTCGGAATATCAAATACAGCCTAAGAAATCATAGTCACCACCCCGTCATGACCAAATTACATCTTTTGGAATTTTACGGCCATAAAACTAGAATTCTGCGCGATTCCCATATATTCATTTCGTGTGCTATAACCCACGCCTTTCGCTGTGGGCCCGTACTCCCGGACCTGGATTTCCTAAAAAACTTTCTGGATGTCTAATACAACCTAGGGAACCATAGTCACCACCCCTCTATGACCAAATTATATTTTTTGGCATTTTACGACCATAAAACTAGAATTCTGCCCGACTCTCATATTTTTATGTGCTATAGCCCACTCCTTCCGCCGTGGGCACGAGCCCCGAACCCGGATCGCCTAAAATTTGTCCGGGATATCAAATACAGCCTACGGAACCATAGTCACCACTCATACATGCCCAAATTATATTTTATGGCATTTTACGGCCATAAAACTTGAATTCCGCCCGATTCCCATATTTTCATGTGCTATAGCCCACGCCATCCGCCGTGGGACCGAGCCCCAGACCCGAATAGCCTAAAATTTGTCTTGGATATTACATACGACCTAAGGAACCATAGTCACCACCCCACCATGACCAGATTACATATTTTGGCGTTTTACGGCAATAAAACTAGAATTCCGCCCATTCCCATATTTTTGTGTGCTATAGCCCACACGTTCCGCCATGTCCCCGAGCCCCCGGACCCGGATCGCCTAAAATTTTTCGTGGATTTCAAATATGACCTAAGAAACCATAGTCTTTGCCTACCATGACCAAATTATATCTTTTGGAATTTTACGGCCATAAAACAGAAAATTCGCGCGAGTCCTTAATTTCGTGTGCTATAGCCCACTCTTTCCGCCGTGGGCCCGGACCCCCGGACCCGGATCGCGTAAAATTTTTTTGGGATGTCAAATGCATCCTAAGGAACCATAGTCACCGCCCCTCCATGGTCAAATTATATTTTTTTGCGTTTTACGGACATAAAACAAGAATTCCGCCTGATTCCCATATTTTTGTGAGATATAGCCCATGCCTTCCACCGTGGGCCCGAGGCCCCGTACCGGATCACCTAAAAATTTTCCTGGACATCAATATGACCTAAGAAACCATAGTCACTGCTCCGCCATGATGAAATTATATCTTTTGGAATTATACGGCCATAAAACTAAAAATCCGCGCGAGTCCGTAATTTTCGTGTGCTATAGCCCACGCCTTCCGCCATGTACCCGGATCGCCTAAAAAAATTTCGGGATGTCAAATATAGCCTAAGGAACCATAGCCACCACTCCGACATGACCAAATTATATTTTTTTTGGCATTTTAAAGCCATAAAACTAGAATTCCGCCCGATTCCCATATTTTCGTGTACTATAGCCCACGATTTCCGCCTTGGTCCCGAGCCCCGGACCTGGATCGCCTAAAATTTGTTTGGGATATCAAATACAGCCAAAGGAACCATTGTTTTAGCATTTTATGGCCATAAAACAAGAATTCCGCCTGATTCCCATATTTTCGTGAGCTATAGCCTATGCCTTCCGCCGTGGGCCCGAGCCCTCAGACCGAATCGCCTATATTTGTTCCTGGATGTCATATACGACCTAACAAACCATAGTCACTACTCCGCCATGACGAAATTATATATTTTGGAATTTTACGACCACAAAACTAAAGATCCACGCGAGTCCCAAATTTTTGTGTTCTATAGCCCACGCCTTCCGCCGTGGGCCTAGACTCCCGAACCCGGATCGCCTAAAAATTTTTTGGGATGTCAAATACATATTAAGGAACCATAGTTACCGCTCCACCATGACCAAATTACATTTTTTGGCATTTTACAGCCATAAAACTAGAATTCCGCCTGATTCCCATTTTTTCGTGAGCTATAGCCTATGCCTTCCGCCGTAGGCCCGAGCCCTCGGACCGAATCGCCTAAATTTGTTCCTGGACGTCATATACGACCTAATAAACCATAGTCACTACTCCGCCATGACGAAATTATATCTGTTGGAATTTTACGGCAATAAAACTAAAAATCCACGCGAGTCCCGAATTTTCGTGTTCTATAGCCCACGCCTTCCGTCGTGGGCCCGGACTCCCGGACCCGGATCCCCTAAAAATTTTTTGGGATGTCAAATAAATCCTAAGGAACCATAGCCACCACTCCTTCACGACCAAATTATATTTTTTGGTGTATTACAGCCTTAAAATTAGAATTCTCCCCGATTCTCATATTTTCGTGTGCTATAGCCCATGCCTTCCGCCGTGGGCCCGAGCCCCAGACCTGGATCGCCTAAAATTTGTCCGGGATATCAAATACAGCCAAAGGAACCATTTTTTGGCATTTTACGGCCGTAAAACTAGAATTCCGTCTGATTCCCATATTTTCCTAAGCTTTAGCCCACGCCTTCCACCGTGGGCCCGAGCCCACGGACTGGATCGCCTAAAAATTTTCCTGGACGTCAAATACGAACTAAGAAACCATAGTCACCGCTCCGCCATGACGATGTTATATCATTTCGAATTTTACTGCCATAAAACTAAAAAATCGCGCGAGTCCCTAATTTTCGTGTGTTGTAGCCCACGCTTTCCGCCGTGGGCCGGGACTCCCGTACTCGAATCGCCTAAAATTTTTTGATGATGTCAAATACAACCTAAGGAACCATAGTCACTGCCCCTCCATGTCCAAATTACATTTTTGACGTTTTACGGCCATAAAACTGTCATTTCGCCCGATTCCCATATTTTCATGTGCTATAGCCTACACTTTACGCCGTGGCCATGAGCCCCGGACCCGGATCACCTAAAATTTGTCCGGGATATAAAATATAGCTTAAGGAACATAGTCACCACCCTGACATGACCAAATTATATTTTTTGGTGTTTTATGGCCATAAAACTAGAATTCCACCCGATTCCCATATTTTCATGTGCTATAGCCCACGCCTTCCGCCGTGGGCTCGAGCCCCAGACCCGGATCGCCTAAAATTTGTCCTGGACATTAAATACGACCTAAGGAACCATAGTCACCACCCATCCATGACCAAATTACATTTTTTGGCGTTTTACAGCCATAAAACTAGAATTCCGCACGATTCCTATATTTTCGTGTGCTATAGCCCACGCCTTCCACCGTGGCCCCAAGCCCCCGGACCGGATTGCCTAAAAAATTTTCTGGACATCATATACGACCTAAGAAACCATAGTCTCCGCCCTTCCATGACAAAATTATATCTTTTCGATTTTACGGCCATAAAACAGAAAATTCGCGCGAGTCCCTAATTTTCGTGTGCTATAGCCCACGCCTTCCGCCATGGGCCCGGACCCCCGAACCCGGATCGCCTAAAATTTTTTCGTGATGTCAAATACATCCTAAGGAACCATAGTCACAGCCCCTCCACGACCAAATTACATTTTTTGGTGTTTTACGGCCATAAAATAAGAATTCTGCCCGATTCCCATATTTTCGTGAGCTATAGCCCACGCCTTCCACCATGGGCCCGAACCCCCTAAAATTTTTCCTGCATGTTAAATACGACCTAACATAGTCGCCGCTCCTCCTTGACGAAATTATATCTTTTGGAATTTTACGGCCATAACTAAAAATCCGCGCGAGTCCCTAATTTTCGTGTGCTATAGCCCACGCCTTCCGCCGTGGGCCCGGATTCCCGAACTCCCGGACCCGGATTGCCTAAAATATTTTTGGGATTTTAAATACAGCCTAAGGAACCATAGTCACCACCCCTCCATGACCAAATTACATCTATTGGCATTTTACGGCCATAAAACTAGAATCCCGTCTGATTCCCATATTTTCGTGTGCTATAGCCCATGCCTTCCGCCGTGGCCTCGAGCTCCCGGACCCAGATCGCCTAACATTTTTCCTGGACATTACATACGAACTATGAAAATATATTCACTGTCTCGCCATGACCAAATTATATCTTTTGGAAATTTACAGCCATAAAATTAAAAATCCGTGCAGGTCCCTAATTTTCGTGTGCTATAGCTCACGCCTTCCGTCGTGGGCCCGGACCCCTGAACCCGGATGGCCTAAAATACTTTCAGGATGTCAAATATAGCCTAAAGAACCACAATCACTGCCTCACCATGACCAAATTATATTTTTTATCATTTTACGGCCATACAACTAGAATTCCGCTCGATTCCCATATTTTCGTATGTTATAGCACATGCCTTCCGCCGTGGGCCCGAGTCCCCGAATTTGGATCGCCTAAAAAGTTTATTGCATATTAAATACGACCTAAGAAACCATAGTCAGTACCCCTCCATGACCAAATTATGTCTTTTAGAATTTTACGGCCATCAAACTAAAATTCCGCGCGAGTCCCTAATTTTCATGTGATATAGCCTACGTCATCCGCCGTCGCCCCGGACCCCCAGACCTAGATCGCCTAAAAATTTTCCAGGATGTCAAATACAGGCTAAGGAACAATAGTCACCACCCTGTCGTGACCAAATTACATTTTTTGGCATTTTATGGCCACAAAACTAGAATTCCACCCGATTCCCATATTTTCGTGAGTTATAGCCCACGCCTTCCGCCGTGGGCCCGAGCCAGCCGACCCGGATCACCTAAAATTTTTACTGGACGTCAAAAATGACCTAAGAAACCATAGTCACTACCACGCCATGACCAAATTATATCTTTTGTAATTTTACGGCCACATAATTAAAAATTTGTGCGAGTCCCTAATTTCTGTATGCTATAGCCCACGGCTTCCGCCGTGGGCCCGTACCCCCGGACCCGGATCGCCTAAAAATTTTTCGGGATGTCAAATAAAGCCTAAAGAACCATAGTTACTGCCCCTCCATGACCAAATTACATTCTTTGGTGTTTTGCGGCCATACAACTAAAATTCTGCTCGATTCCCATATTTTCGTATGCTATAGCCCACGCCTTCCGCCGTGTGCCCGAGCCCCCGGATCCGGATCGCATAAAAGTTTTCCTGGACCTCAAATACAACCTAAGAAAACATAGTCACCACCACGCCATGACCAAATTATATATTTTGGTATTTTACGGGCATAAAACTAAAAATCCTCGCGAGTCCCTAATTTTCGTGTGTTATAACCCACGCCTTCTGCCGTGGGCCCGGACCCCCGAATCCGGATCGCCTAAATTGTTTTTGGGATGTGAAATATAGCCTAAGGAACAATAGTCACCGCCCCTCCATGACCAAATAACATTTTTTGTCATTTTACGGCCATAAAACTAGAATTCCGCCCAATTCCCATATTTTCGTGTGCTATAGCCCACGGCTTCCACCGTGGGCCCGAAACCCAGACCCGGATTGCCTAAAGAATATCCTGGATGTCAAAAACAACCTAAGAAACCATAATCACCGCCCATCCATGACCAAATTATATCATTTGGAATTTTACGGCACGCCATGACCAAGAAAACATAGTCACCACCACGCCATGACCAAATTATATATTTTGGTATTTTACGGGCATAAAACTAAAAATCCGCGCGAGTCCCAAATTTTCGTGTGCTATAGCCCACGCCTTCTGCCGTGGGCCTAGACCCCCAGACCAGGATCGCCTAAAGAGTTTTTGGGATGTCAAATACAGCCTAAAGAACCATAGTCACCACCCCCCACAACTAAATTACATTTTTTGCGTTTTATGGCCATACAATTGGAATTCCACCCGATTCCCATATTTTTGTGTGCTATAGCACACGCCTTCAGCCGTGTGCCCGATCATCCAGACTCGGATCACAGAAATGTTTTCCTGGACCTCAAATACGACTTCTGAAAACATAGTCACCACCCCGCCATGACCAAATTATATCTTTTGGAATTTTACGCCCATAAAACTGAAAATCCGCGTGAGTCCCAAATTTTCGTGTGCTATAGCCTCGCCTTCCGCAGTGGGCCGAGACCTGGATCGCCTAAAAAAATTTTTTGATGTCAAATACAGCCTAAAGAAACAAAACCACCGCTTCGCTATGGCCAAATTATATTTTTGGCATTTTACGGCCATACAACTAGTATTCCGCCCGATTCCCATATATTTGTGTGCTATAGCCCATGCCTTCCGCCGTGTGCCTGAGCCACCGGACCCGGATCACCTAAAATTTTTTTGAGATGTCATATAAAGCCTAAGGAACCATAGTCACCGCCCCTTCATGACCAAATTACCTTTTTGGCGTTTTATGGCCATAAAACTAGAATTCTGCCCAATTCCCATATTTTCGTGTGCTATAGCCCACGCCTTCTGTCGTGGGCCCGAGCCCCCAGACCCGGATTGCCTAAAGTTTTTCCTGGACGTCAAAACCGACCTAAGAAACCATAGTCAGTGCCCCTTAATGACCAAATTATATCTTTTGGAATTTTACGGCCATAAAAATAAAAATCTGCGCGAGTCCCTAATTTTCGTATGTTATAGCCCACGCCTTCCGCCGTGGGCCTGGACCCCCAGACCGGGATTGCCTAATAATTTTTTCTGATGTCAAATACAGCGTAAAGACACCATATTCACCGCCCCACCATGACCAAATTACATTTTTTTGGCATTTTATGGCCATAAAACTAGAATTCCGCTCGATTACCATATTTTTGTGTGCTATAAACCACACCTTCAGTCGTGTGCCCGAGCCCCCGGACCCGAATCGCATAAAATCTTTCCTGGACCTGAAATACAACCTAAGAAAACATAGTCACCAAACCCGCAATGACCAAATTATATCTTTTGTAATTTTACGCCCATAAAACTGAAAATCTCCATCAGTCCCAAATTTTTGTGTGCTATAGCCCATGCCTTTTTCTTTGGGCCCGTATCCGGATCGCCTTCAAATACAACCTAAAGAACCATAGCCACCGCCCCTCCATGACCAAATTACATTTTTTGGCATTTTACGGCTATACAACTAGAATGTTGCCCGATTCCCATATTTTCGTGTGCTATAGCCCACGCCTTCCGCCGTGTGCCCGAGCCCCCGAACCCGGATCGTCCTAAAATTTTTTTGGGATATCAAATACAGCCTAAGGAACCATAGTCACCACCCCTCCATGACCAAATTACATTTTTGGCAATTTACGGCCATAAAACTAGAATTCTGCCCGATTCCCTTATTTTTGTGTGCTATAGCCTACGCCTTCCGCCGTGGGCCCGAGCTCCCGGACCCGGATTGCCTAAAAAATTGTATGGATGTCAAAAACGACCTAAGAAACCATAGTTACTGCCCCTCTATGACCAAATTATATAATTTGGAGTTTTACGGCCATAAAACATAAAATCCGCGCGAGTCTCTAATTTTCGTGTGCTATAGTCCACACCTTCCGTCGTGGGCCTGGACACCCTAACCCGTATCACCTAAAAAATTTTCGGAATGTCAAATACAGCCTAAAGAACCATAGTCACCACCCATATATGACCAAAGTATAGTTTTTGGCGTTTTACGGCCATACAACTAGAATTTCGCCCAATTCCCATATTTTCGTGTATATCCCATGCCTTTCGTCGTGTGGCCGAGCCCTCGGACCCTGATCGCCTAAAATTTATCCTGGACCTCAAATTCGACCTAAGAATACATAGTCACCACCCCACCATGACCAAATTATATCTTTTGAAATTTTACGCCTATAAAACTGAAAATCCGCGCGAGTCCCTAATTTTCGTGTGCTATAGTCCACGTCTTCCGCCGTGGGCCCAAACCTGGATCGCCAAAAAAAATTTCAAGATGTCAAATCCAGCCTACAGAACCATAGTCACTGCCCCTCCATGACCAAATTACATTTTTGGTGTTTTACGGCCATAAAACTAGAATTTCCGCTCGATTCCCATATTTTTATGTTCTATAGCCCACGACTTCCGCTGTGGGCCCGAGCCCCCGGATCCGGATCGTCTAAAACTTTTCCCGGACATCAAGTATGACCTAAGAAACCATAGTCACCGCCCCGCTATGACCAAATGATATCTATAAAATTTTACAGCCATAAAATGAAAAATCCGCGCGAGTCCCTTGTTTTCGTATGCTATAGCCCGCGCCTTCCACTGTGGGCACGGACCCCCGGACTTGGATCGCCTAAATTTTTTTTTGGGATGTCAGATACAGCCTATAGAACCATAGTCACCACCCCGCCATAAACAAATTACATTTTTGGCGTTTTACATCTATATAATTCCGCCCGATTCCCATATTTTTGTGTGCTATAGCCCACACCTTCCGCCGTGGGCCCGAGCCCCCGAACCCAGATCGCCTAAAACATTTCTCAGATGTCAAATATGACCTAAGAAACCATAGTCACAGCCCTGCGATGATGAAATTATATCTTTTGTAATTTTACGGCCATAAAAATAAAAATCTGTGCGAGTCCCTAATTTTCGTGTGATAAAGCCCACGCCTTCCGTCGTGGGCCCGGACCCTCGGGCCCGGATCGCCTAAAAAGGTTTTGGGATGTTAAATACAGCCTAAGGAACCATAGTCTCTGCCCCCCCCCCCCCCCATGACCAAATTACATTTTTTTGTGATTTACAACTATAAAATAGTAATTCCGCCCGATTCCCTTGTTTTCGTGTGCTATAGTTCACGCCTTCCTCCATGGGCGTGAGCCCCCCGAACCCGGATCGCCTAAAATTTTTCCCGAACATCAAATACTACCTAAGAAACAGGAGTGACCACCCCTTCATGACCAATTTATATATTTTGGAATTTTACTCCCATAAAACTGAAAATCCGCGCGAGTCCCTAATTTTCGTGTGTTATATCCACGCCTTCCGCCGTGGGCCTTGAATCCCGGATCCAGATCGCCTAAAATTTTTTCGATATGTCAAATATAGCCTAAGGAATAGTCACCGCCCCACCCAGACCAAATTACATTTTTTGGCATTTTATGGCCATAAAAGTGGAATTCCGCTCGATTCCCATATTTTTATGTTCTATAGCCCATGCCTTCGGCCGTGGGCCCGAGCCCCCGGACTCGGATTGCCTAAAAAGTTTCCTCGACATCAAAAATGACCTAAGAAACCGTAGACACTACCAGCCATATATCTTTTGTAATTTTACGGCCATAAAACTAAAAATCCGTGCGAGTCCCTAATTTTCTTGTGCTATAGCCCCCACGCCTTCCGTCGTGGGCCCGGCCCCCCGGACCCGGATCGCCTAAATTTTTTTGGGATGTCAAATACAGCCTAAAGAACCATAGTCACCGCCCCCTCCATGACCAAATTATATTTTTTGGCATTTTGCGGCCATACAACTAGAATTTTGCACGATTCCCATATTTTCGTGCTCTATAGCCCATATCTTTCGTCGTGTGCCCGAGCCCCCGGACCCGGATCGCCTAAAATTTTCCTAAACCTCCGATATGACCTAAGAAAACATAGTTACCACTCCACCACGACCAAATTATGTCTTTTGGAATTTTACGCCAACAAAACTGAAAATCCGCGGGAGTCACTAATTTTCGTGTGCTATAGTCCACGTCTTTCGCCGTGGGCCCGGAGCCAGATCGCCTAAAAGATTTTCGAGATGTCAAATACAGCCTAAAGATCCATATTCACCGCCCATCCATGACCAATTTACATTTTTGGCGTTTTACGGCCATAAAACTAGAATTCCGCCCGATTCCCATATTTTCATGTTCTATAGCCCACGCCTCCTGCCGTGGGCCCGCACCCCGGTACCCGGATCACCTAAAATAATTTTGGGATGCCAAATACAATCTAAAGAACCATAGTCACCGCCCCTCCATGACAAAATTACATTTTTGTCATTTTACAGCCATAAAACTAGAATTCCGCCCGATTCCCAAATTTTCTCCTGTTGTAGCCCACGCCTTCCGCCTTGGGCCCTAGCCCCCAGACCCGGATGGCCTAAAATTTTTCCTATCCGTCAAATACGACCGAAGAAACAATAATCACTGCCCCTCCATGACCAAATTATATATGTTGGAATTTTACACCCATAAAACTGAAAATCCGCGTGAGTCTCTAATTTTCGAGTGCTATAGTCCACGCCTTCCGCCGTGGGCCCAGAATCCCGGACCTGGATCGCCAAAATTTTTTTGTAGATTTCAAATACAACCTAAGGAACCATAGTCACCGCCCCTCCATGAAAAAATTACATTTTTTGGTATTTTACGACCAACAAAACAAGAATTTCGCCTCAATCCCATATTTTCGTGTGCTATAACCCACGCCTTCCACCGTAAGCCCGAGCCCCCGGTCCCCGATCACCTAAAAATTTTCCTTGACGTCATATATGACCTAAGAAACCATAATCATTACCCCGCCATGACCAAATTTCATCTTTTGGTGTATTACGGCCATAAAACTGAAAATTCGCGGGAGTCCCTAATTTTCGTGTGTTGTAGCCCACGCCTTCCGTCGTGTGCCCAGACCCCCGGGTCGGATCGCCTAATAATTTTTTGGGATATCAAATACAGCCTGTGGAACCATAGTCACCGCACCTCTATGACAAAATTACATTTTTGTCATTTTACAGCCATAAAAGTAAAATTTCGCTCGATTCCCGTATTTTCTTATGATGTAGCCCACGCCTTCCGCCTTGGTTCTAAGCTCCGGACCTGGATTGCCTAACATTTTTTCTGGACGTCAAATATGACCGAAGAAACCATAATCACCACCCCCCATGACCAAATTATATCTTTTGGAATTTTACGGCCATAAAACTGAAAATTCGCGCGAGTCCCTAATTTTTGTGTGCCATATCCCACGCCTTCCACTGTGGGCCCGGACACCCGGGTCGGATCACCTAAAAAAATTTCGGGATGTCAAATACAATATAAGGAACCATAGTCACCCGCCCCGCCATGACCAAATTATCTTTTTTGGCATTTTATGGCCATAAAAGTAGAATTCCGCCTGATTCCCCTATTTTCGTGTGTTATAGCCCACGCCTTCCGCCTTGGGCCCGAGCCCCCAGGCTCGGATCGCCTAGAAAATTTCCTAGACGTCAAATACGACCTAAAAACCATAGTCATCACCCCGCCATGAACAAATTATATCTTTTGGTGTTTTACGGTCATAAAACTGAAAATCCACGGGAGTCCCTAATTTTCGTGTGACATAGCCCACGCCTTCCGCCGTGGGCCCGGACCCCGCACCCGGATCACCTAAATGTTTTTTGGGATGTCAAATACAGCCTAAAGAACCATAGTCACCACCCATCCAGGACAAAATTAGATTTTTGTCATTTTACAACCATGAAACTAGAATTCCGCGTGATTCCCATATTTTCGTGTACTATAGCCAACGCCTTCCGCCTTGGGCTCGAGCCCCCGGACCCGGATCGCCTAAAATTTTTCTTGGATGTTAAATACGACCTAAGAAACCATAATCACTGCCCACCATGACCAAATTATATCTTTTGGAATTTTACGGCCATAAAACTGAAAATCCGCGCGTCCCTAATTTTCGTGTGCCATAGCCCACGCCTTCCACCATGGGATCGGACCCTCAAACCTGGATCACCTAACATTCTTCTGGGATGTAAAGTACATCCTAAAGAACCATAGTCACCACCCCTCCATGACAAAATTACATTTTTGTCATTTTACAGCCATAAAACTAGAATTCCGCATGATTCCCATATTTTCGTGTGATGTAGCCCACGCCTTCTGCCTTGGGCTCGAGCCCCCTGACCAGGATCGCCTAAAAATTTTCCTGGACGTGAAATACGACTGAAGAAACCATAATCACCGACCCTCCATGACCAAATTATATCTTTTGGAATTTTACGGCCATAAAACTAAAAGTCGTGCGAGTCCCTAATTTTTGTGTGCTAGAGCCCACGCCTTTCGTCGTGGGCACAAGCCTCTGGATCCGGATCGCCTAAAAATTTTCCTGGATGTAAAATACGACCTAAGAAACCATAGTCACCACCCTGCCATGACAAAATTATATCTTTTGGAATTTTACGGCAATAAACTGATAATCCGTGCGAGTCCCTATTTTTCGTGTGTCCACGGCTTCCGTTGTGGGCCCGGACCCCCCGAGTTGGATCACCTAAATTTTTTCCGGGATGTCAATACAGCCGAAGGAACCACAGACACTGCCCTGCCATGACCAAATTACATTTTTGGCTTTTTACGACCATAAAACTAGAATTTCGCCCGATTCCCTTATTTTCATGTGATATAGCCCACGCATTCCGCCTTGGGCCCGAGCCCCCGGACTCGGATCGCCTAAAAATTTTTCTGGACGTCAAATATGACCTAAAACACCATAGTCACCACCCCGCCATGACCAAATTATATCTTTTGGAACTTTACGGCCATAAAACAGAATATCCGCGCGAGTCCCTAATTTTCGTGTGTTATAGCCTACACCTTCTGCTGTGGTCCCTTTGCCCCCGAACCCGGATCACCTCAAATATTTCCTGGACGTCAAATACAACCTAAGAAACCATAGCCACCACCCCGCCATGACCAAATTATATCTTTTGGATTTTTACGGCCATAAAACTAAAAATTCGTGCAAGTCCCTAATTTTCGTGTGCTATAGCCCACGCCTTCCGCCGTGGGTACGAGCCTCCGGATGCGAATTGCCTAAAAATTTTCCTGGATGTCAAGTACGACCTAAGAAACCATAGTCACCGGCCTTCCATGACCAAATTATATCTTTTGGAATTTTAGGGCCATAAAACTGAATATTCGTGTGAGTCCCTAATTTTCGTATGCTATAGTCCACGTCTTATGTCGTCGGCTCGGACCCCTGGACCCCGATCGCCTAAACCTTTTTTGGGATATCAAATACAGCCTAAGGAACCATAGTCACTGTCCGTCCATGACCAAATTATATTTTTTGGCGCTTTACGGCCATAAAGTTAGAATTCCGCCCGATTCCCATATTTTCGTGTGCTATAGCCCACGTCTTCTGCCTTGGGCCCGAGCCCCTGGGTCGCCTAAAAATTTTTCTCGACGTCAAATACGACCTAAGAAACCATAGTCACTGCCCCACCATGACCAAATTATATGTTTTGGAATTTTACATCCATAAAACTGAAAATCCGCGCGAATCAATAATTTTCGTGTGTTATTGCCCACAGCTTCCGCCGTGGGCCCGGACCCCAGGACCCGCATCGCCTAAAATGTTTCTGGGATTTCAAATATAGTCTAAGGAACCATATTCACCGCCCCTCCATGACCAAATTACATTATTTGGCATTTTACAGCCATAAAACTAGAATTTTGCTCGATTCCCATATTTTCGTTTCCTATAGCCTGCGCCTTCCGCCTTGGACCCAAACCTGGATCGCCTAAAAAATTTCTTGGATGTCAAATACGACCTAAGAAACCATTATCACTGCCCTTCCATGACCAAATTATATCTTTTGGAATTTTACGGCCATAAAACTGAAAATCTGCGCGAGTCCCTAATTTCCGTGTGCCTTAGCCCATGCCTTCTGCCGTGGGCCCTTTGACCCCTAACCCGGATCGTCTCAAATTTTTCCTGGACGTCAAATATGACCTAAGAAACCATAGTCACCTCCCCGCCATGAACAAATTATATCTTTTGGAATTTTACGGCCATAAAACTAAAAATCTGCGCGAGTCACTAATTTTCGTGTGCTATAGCCCACGCCTTCCGCCGTGGGCATGAGCCTTCGGATCCGGATCGCCTAAAATTTTCCTGGACGTCAAATACGACCTAATAAAACATTATTACCATCCAGTCAGGACCAAATTATATCTTTTGGAATTTTATGGCCATAAAACTGAAAATCTACACGAGTCCCTAATTTTTGTGTGCTATAGCCCACGCCTTCCGCCGTGGGCCCGGACCTCCGAACTCTGAGAGCCTAAATGTTTTCGCGATGTCAAATACAGCCTAAGGAACCATACATTTTTTGTCATTTTACGGCCATAAAACTAGAATTTGGCCCGATTCCCATATTTTCGTGTGTTATAGCCCTCACCTTCCGCTGTGGGCTCGAGCCCCTAGACCTGGATCGCCTAAAAAATTTCCTGGACATTACATACGACCTAAGAAAACATAGTCACTTCCCCTCCTTAATTAAATTATATCATTTAGAATTTTATGGCAATAAAACTAAAAATCCGTGCGAGTCCCTAATGTTCGTGTGGCATAGCCCACGCCTTCCGTCGTGGGCTCGGACCCCCGAACTCGGATCGCCTAAAATACTTCCGGGATGTCAAATACAACCTAAGGAACCTTTGTCACTGCCCCTCCATGACCAAATTACATTTTTTGGCGTTTTACGGCCATAAAACTGAAAATCCGGGCGAGTCCCTATTCGTGTGATATAGCCCACGCCTTCCGCCGTGTGCCCAAGCCCCCGGACTCGGATCGCCTAAATATTTTCCTGGATGTCAAATACGACCTAAGAACTGTAGTTACCGCCCCCATGACCAAATTATATCTTGTTGAATTTTAAAGTCATGAAACTATATATTCGCGCGAGTCCCTAACTTTCGTGTGCATCCCAAACCTTCTGCCGTGCGCCCGGACCCCCAGACCCCCGGAACCGGATCACCTAAAAAATTTTCAGGATGTAGAATACAACTTAAGGAACCATATTCACCACCCCGCCATGATCAGATTACATTTTTTGGCATTTTACGGTCATAAAATTAAAGTCTGCCCGATTCCCATATTTTCGTGTGCTATAACCCATGCCTTCCACTGTGGTCCCGAGCCTCCGGGCCCCGATCGCCGAAACATTTTCCTGGACATCAAATATCGCCCCGCCATGACCAAATTATATCTTTGGGTGTTTTATGGCCATATAACTGAAAATTCGCGTGAGTCCCTAATTTTTCGGACCCCCCGGGTCGGATCGCCTAATTTTTTTTTGGGATGTCAAATACAGCCGAAGGAACCATAGACACTGCCCCACCATGACCAAATTACACTTTTGGCGTTTTACGACCATAAACTAGAATTCCACCCGATTATCATATTTTCTTGTGATATGGCCCACGCCTTCCGCCTTAGGCCCAAGCCCCTGGACTCGGATTGCCTAAAAATTTTCTTGGACGTCAAATACGACCTAAAAAACCATAGTCACCACTCCTCAATGACCAAATTATATATTTTGGAACTTTACAGCCATAAAACTGAAAATACGCGCGAGTCCCTAATTTCGTGTGCTATAGCTCACGCCTTCCGCCGAGGTCCCTTTGCCTCCGAACCAGGATCACCTCAAATTTTTCCTGGACGTCAAATATGACATAAGAGACCATAGCCACGCCTACACCTCAAATTGTATCTTTTGCAATTTTACGGCCATATTACTAAAAATCATTTTTGTGTGCTATAGCCCACGCCTTTCGCCGTGGGCACGAGCCTCTTGACTCGAATTGCCTGAAAATTTTCTGGACATGAAATACGACCTAAGAAACCATAGTCACCGTCCTTCCATGACCAAAATATATCCTTTGGAGTTTTACAGCCATAAAATTGAATATATGCGTGAGTCCCTAATTTTCGTGTACTATAGTCCACGCCTTCCGTTGTGGGCCCGGACCCCCGGACCCCGATCGCCTAAAATTATTCTGGAATATCAAATACAGCCTAAGGAACCATAGTCACCGCCCCGCCATGACCAAATTATATTTTTTGGCATTTTACGGCAATAAAATTAGAATTCCGCCCGATTCCCATATTTTCGTGTGATATACCCCACATCTTCTGCCTTGGGCCCGAGCACCCCAACCCGGATCGCCTAAATTTTTTGATGGACGTAAAATACGACCTAAGAAACTGTAGTCACCTCCACACCATGACCAAATTATATGTTTTGGAATTTTACAGCCATAAAACTGAAAATCCGCGCGAGTCCATAGCTTTTGTGTGTTATTGCCCACACATTCTGCCGTGGAACCGGACCCCAGGACCGTATCGCCTAAAATTTTCCGGGATGTAAAATACAGCCTAAGGAACCATAGTCACCTCCCCTCCATGACCAAATTACATTTATTGGCATTTTACAGCCATAAAACTAGAATTCTGTCCGATTATTATATTATCGTTTGCTATAGCCCACGCTTCCGCCTTGGACCCAAGCCCCCGGACCCGGATAAGCGAAAATTTTCTTGGACGTCAAATACGATGTAAGAAACCTTTATCACCGCCCTGCCATGACCAAATTATATCATTTGGAATTTTACGGCCATAAAACTAAAAATCCGCGCGAGTCCCTAATTTTCGTGTGCCATAACCCACGCCTTCCTTCGTGGGCCCTTTGCCCCCTAACGCGGATCGCCTCAAATTTTTCTTGGACGTCAAATACGACCTAAGAAATCATAGTCACCACCCCGCCATGACAAAATTATATTTTTTTGGAATTTTACGGCCATAAAACTAAAAATCCGCGCGAGTCCCTAATTTTCGTTTGCTATTGTCAAATACGACCTAAGAAAATTTAGTCACCGCCCAGCCATGACCAAATTATATCTTTTCGAATTTTACAGCCATAAAATTGAAAATCTGCGCGAGTCCCCAATTTTTGTGTGTTATAGCCCACGCCTTCCGCCTTGGGCCCAAGCCACCGGACCAGGCTCGCCTAAAAGTTTTCATGGACGTCAAATACAACCTAAGAAACCATTATCACCACTCATCCATGACCAAATTATATCTTTTGGAATTTTTCCGGCCATAAAACTGAAAATCTGCGCGAGTCCCTAAATTTTGTGTGCCATAGCCCACGCCTTCCGCCATGGGCCCTTTGCCCCCGAACCCGGATTGCCTCATATTTTTGCTGGACGTTAAATACGACCTAAGAAACCATAGTCACCACCCCGCCATGACCAAATTATATCTTTTGTAATTTTACGGCCAAAAAATTGAAAATCCGCGCGACTCCCTAATTTTCGTGTGTCATACCCACGCCTTCCGCCGTGGGCCCTTTGATCCCAAACCCGTATTGCCTCAAATTTTTCATGGACATCAGATACGACCTAAGAAACCATAGACACCACCCCGCCATAACCAAATTATATCTTTTGGAATTTTACAGCCATAAAATTGAAAATTCGTGCGAGTCCCTAATTTTTGTGTGCTATAGTCCACGCCTTCTGTCGTGGGCCCGGACACCCGGACCCCGATCGCCTAAAATTTTTCGGAATATCAAATACAGCCTGAGCAACCATAGTCACCGCCTTTCCATGACCAAATTATATTTTTTGCCATTTTACAGCCATAAAATTAGAATTCCGCTCGATTCCCATATTATCGTGTGTTGTAGCCCACGTCTTCTGCCTTGGGCCCGAGCCCCCGGACCCGAATCGCCTAAAAAATTTCCTGGACGTCAAATACGTCCTAAGAAACATAGTCACCACCCTACCATGACCAAATTATAAATTTTGCAAATTTACAGCCATAAAACTAAAAAACCGCGCGAGTCCCTAACTTTTGTATGCTATAGCCCACGCCTTCCGTCGTGGGCCCGGACCACCGAACCCGGATCACCTAAAATTTTTTTGGGATATCAAATAAAGCCTAAGGAACCATAGTCACCGCCCCACCATGACCAAACTATATTTTTTGGCATTTTACGGCCATAAAACTGGAATTCCGCGTGAGCCCATGTCTTCTGCCTTGGGTCTGAGCCCCCCGACCCAGGTCGCCTAAAATTTTTCCTGAACATCAAATAAAACCTAAGAAACCATAGTCACCACCCTACCATGACCAAATTATTTATTTTTGAATTTTATGGCCATAAAACTGAAAATCCGCGCGAATCCCTAATTTTTGTGTGCTATAGCCCACGCCTTCTGTCGTGGGCCCAGACCCCTAGACCCGTATTGCCTAAAAACTTTTCGGGATATCAAATACTGCCTAAAATCCCATAGTCACCGCCCCGCCATGTCCAAATTATATCTTTTGGTATTTTACGGCCGTAAAACTAAAAATCCGCGCAAGTCCCTAATTTCGTCTGCTATAGTCCACGCCTTCCGCCGTGGGCACGAGCCTCCGGACCTGGATCACCTAAAAATTTTCTTGGACGTCAACTAAGACCTAAGAAACCCTAGTCACCGCCCTTCCATGACCAAATTATTTCTTTTGGAATTTGACGGCCATACAACTGAAAATACGTGCGAGTCCCTAATTTTCGTGTGCTATAGCCCACACCTTCCGCCGCGGGCCACGAACCCGGATCGCCTAAACATTTTCTAGGATATCAAATACAGCCTAAGGAACCATAGTCACCACGCCGCCATCACCAAATTATATTTTTTGGAGTTTTACGGCCATAAAACTAGAATTCCGCCCGATTCCCATATTTTTGTGTGCTATAGCCCACGTCTTCTGCCTTGGGCCCGAGCCCCCAGACCCGGGTCGCGTAAAATTTTTCCTGGATGTCAAATTATGACCTAAGAAACCATAGTCAACGCCCCGCCATGACCAAATTATATCTTTTGGTATTTTACGGCCATAAAACTAAAAATCCTCGTGAGTCCCTAATTTTTGTGTGCTATAGCCCATGCATTTTGCCGTGGGCCCGGACCCCCAGACCCGGATCGCCTAAAAATTTTCTGGGATATCAAATACTACTTAAGTAACCATAGTCATCACCCCGCCATGGCAAAATTATATTTTTTGGTGTTTTACGGCCATAAAACAAGAATACCGCCCGATTCCCATATTTTCGTGTACTATAGCCCACGTCTTCTGCCTTGGGACTGAGCCCCCGGACCCGGATCGCCTACAATTTCTCATGGACGTCAAAATACGACCTAAGAAACCATAGACACCGCTCTCCATGACCAAATTATATGTTTTGGAGTTTTACAGCCATAAAAATAAAAATCCGCGCTACTCCCTAATTTTTGAGTGCTATAGCCCATCCCTTCCGCGGTAGGCCCGAACTCCCGGACCCGAATCTCCTAAAATATTTTCGAGATGTCGAATACAACCTATGGAAATATAGTCACCACCCTGCCATGACCAAATTAAAGTTTTTGGTGTTTTACGGCCATAAAACTAGAATTCTGCCGATTCCCATATTTTCATGTGCTATAGCCCTCGCCGTCTTCCGTGGGCCCGAGCCCCGGACACGGATTGCCTAAAATTTTTGCGGTATATCAAATACAGCATAAGGAACCATAGTAACCACCCCTCCATGACCAAATACATTTTTGGCTTTTTACGGCCATAAAACTAGAGTTCCGTCCGATTCCCATATTTTCGTGTGTTGTAGCCCACGTCTTCCGCCGTGGCCCCGAGCCCCTGGACCCGAATCGCCTGAAATATTTCTTGGACATTACATACGACCTAATAAAACATAGTCACTACCCCGGCATGACCAAATTATATCTTTTGGAATTTTACGGCCATAAGATAAAATCTGCGCGAGTCCCTAATTTTCGTGTGCTATAGCCCACGCCTTCCACTGTGGGCACGGACTCCCGGACCCGGATCGCCTAAAAAAATTGTGGGATGTCAAATACAGCATATGGAACCATAGTTACCTCCCCGCCCTGACCAAATTACATTTTTTGGTGTTTTACGGCCATAAAACTAGAATTCCGCCCGATTCTCATATTTTTGTGTGCTATAGCCCACATCTTCCGCCTTGTGCCCGAGCCCCTGGTCCCGGGTCGCCTAAAATTGTTCCTGGATGTCAAATACGACCTAAGAAATCATAGTCACTGCCCCTCCATGACCAAATTATATCTTTTGATATTTTATGACAATAAAACTAAAAATCCGCGCGAGTCCCTAATTTTCGTGTGCTATAGCCCACGCCTTCCGCCGTGGGCATAAGCCTCCGAACCCGGATCGCCTAAAAATTTTCTTGGACGTCAAATACGACCTAAGAAACCCTAGTCACCACCCTGCCATGAACAAATTATTTCTTTTGGAATTTTATGGCCATAAAACTAAAAATTCATGCGAGTCCCTAATTTTCTTGTGCTATAGCCCACGCCTTCTGCCGTGGGCCTGAACCCCTAGACCCGGATTGCCTAAAAATTTTTTGGGATATCAAATACTACCTAAGGAACCATAGTCACCGCCCCGCCATGACCAAATTACATTTTTTGGTGTTTTACGGCCATAAAACTAGAATTCTGCCTGATTCCCATATTTTCGTGTGTTATAGACCACGTCTTCTGCCTTGGGCCCGAGTCCCCGGACCCGGGTCGCCAAAAATATTTCCTGGATGTCAAATACAACTAAAAACCCATAGTCACCGCCCTGCCATGACCAAATTATATCTTTTGGTATTTTACGGCCATAAAACTAAAAATCCGCGCGAGTCCCTAATTTTCGTGTTGTATAGTCCACGCCTTCCGCCGTGGGCACGAGCCTCCGGACCTGGATCGTCAAATACGACCTAAAAACCCATATAAACCGCCTTGGAATACAACCTATGGAACTATAGTTACCGCCCTGCTATGACCAAATTACATTTTTTGGCGTTTTACGGCCATAAAACTAGAATTTTGCCTAATAACCATATTTTCATGTGCTATAGCCCACGCCTTCCGCCGTGGGCATGAGTCCCCGACCCGAATTGCCTAAAATTTGTCAGGGATATCAAATAGAGCCTAAGGAACCATATTGACCACCCCACCATGACCAAATTACATTTTTGGCACTTTGTGGCCATAAAACTAGAATTCCGCCCGATTCTCGTATTTTCATGTGTTATAGCCCACGCCTTCCGCCGTGGGCCCAAGCCCCGCACCCGGATCGCCTAAAATTTGTCCCAGATATCAAATACAGCATATGGAACCATAGTCACCACCCCTCCATGACCAAATTACATTTTTTGGTGTTTTACGGCTATAAAACTGGAATTCCACCTGATTCGCATATTTTCGTGTGCTATAGCCCACGCTTTCTGCAGTGGCCCCGAGCCCCCGGACCCGAATCGCCTAAACGTTTTCCTGGATATTACATACGACCTAATACAACATAGTCACTGCCCCGCCATGACCAAATAATATATTTTGGAATTTTACGGCCATAAATCTAAAAATTCGCGCGAGTCCCTATTTTTCGTGTGTTATAGCCCACGCCATCCACCATGGGCCCGGACTCCTGGATTCGAATCGCCTAATATTTTTTTAGGATGTCAAATACAGCCTATGGAACCATAGTTACCGCCCTACTATGACCAAATTACATTTTTTGGCGTTTTACGGCCATAAAACTAGAATTCCGCCCGATTCACATATTTTCATGTGCTATAGCCCACGCTTTCCGTCGTGGGCACGAGTCCCCGACCCGAATTGCCTAAAATTTGTCTGGGATATCAAATACAACCTAAGGAACCATATTGACCACCCCTCCATGACCAAATTACATTTTTTGGCGTTTTATGGCCATAAAACTAGAATTCCGCTTGATTAACATATTTTCATGTGCGATAGCCCACGCCTTCCGCCGTGGGCCCGAGCCCCGCACCCGGATTGCCTAAAATTTGTCTGGGATATCAAATATAGCCTAAGGAACCATAGTCACCACCCCGCCATGACCAAATTACATTTTTTGGTGTTTTACGGCTATAAAACTGGAATTTCCCCCGATTCCCATATTTTAGTGTGTTATACCCCACGCCTTCCGCCGTGGCCCCGAGCCCTCGGACTTGGATCGCCTAACCGTTTTCCTGGATATTACATACGACCTAATAAAACATAGTCACTGCCCCGCCATGACGAAATTATATCTTTTGGAATTTTACGGCCATCAAACTAAAAATACGCGCGAGTCCCTAATTTTCGTGTGCTATAGCCCACGCCTTCCGCCGTGGGCCCGGACACCAGGACTTGGATTGCCTAAATTTTTTTCGGGAAGTCAAATACAGCCTAAGGAACCATAGTCACCGCCCTCCATGACCAAATTACTTGTTTGGCATTTTACAGCCATAAAACTAGAATTCCGTCTAATTCTCATATTTTCGTGTGCTATAGCCCACGCCTACCTCCGTGGGCCCGGGCCTCCGGACAAGAATTGCCTAAAACTTTTCTTGGATGTCAAATACGACCTAAGAAACCATAGTCGCTGCCCGCCATGACCAAATTTTATCATTTGGATTTTTACGGCCACAAAACTAAAAATCCGCGCGAGTCCCTAATATTTGTGTGCTATAATAGCCCATGCCTTCCGCTGTGGGCCCGGACTCCCGGACTCAAATCGCCTAAAAATTTTTCGAGATGTAAAATACAGCCTTTGGAACCATAGTCACCACCCCTCCATGACCCAATTACATTTTTGGTGTTTTACGGCCATAAAACTTGAATTCCGCCCGATTCCCTAATTTTTGCGTGCTATAGCCACCGCCTTCCGCCGTGGGCCCGGACATCCAAACCCAGATTGCCTAAAATTTGTGCGGGATATCAAATACAGCCTAAGGAACAATACTCACCGCCCCACCATGGCCAAATACATTTTTTGCATTATACGGCCATAAAATTAGAATTTCGCATGATTCCCATATATTTGTGTGCTATAGCCCACGCCTTCCGCCATGGGCCCGGACCCGGACGCCTAAAATTTTTTTAGGATGTCAAATACAGCCTAAGGAACCATAGCCATCTCCCCCCCATGACCAAATTACATTTTTTGGCATTTTGCGGCCATAAAACTAGAATTCCGCCTCATTCCCATATTTTATGTGCTATAGCCCAAGCCTTCCGCCGTGGGCCCATGACCCCGAACCCGGATCGCCTAAAATTTTTTCCAGACGTCAAATATGACCTAAGAAACCATAGTCACCGCCCCCATGACCAAATTATATCTTTGGAATTTTACGGTCATAAAAGTAAAAATCCGAGGGAGATCCTTAATTTTCGTGTGCAATAGCCCACGCCTTCCGTCGTGGGCCCGGACACCCGGATCCGGATCGCCTAAAGTTTTTTTGGGATGTCAAATGCAGCCTAAGTAACCGTAGTTACCGCTCCTCCATGACCAAATTACATTTTTTGGTGATTTACGGCGATAAGACCAGAATTCAACCCGATTCCCATATTTTCATGTGTTATAGCCCACGCCTTGCACCGTGGGCCTAAGCCCCGGACCCGGATCGCCTAAAATTTGTCCAAGATATCAAATACAGCCTAAGGAACCATAGTTGCCGCCCCTCCATGACCACATTATATTTTTTGGCACTTTACTGCTATAAAGCTAGAATTCTGCCTGATTTCCCATATTTTCGTGTGCTATAGCCCACGTCATCCATCGTGGCCCCGAGTCCCTGGACCCGAATCGCCTAAAACATTTTTTGTACATTACATGAGACCTAATAAAACATAGTCACTACCCCGCCATGACCAAATTATATCTTTCGGAATTATACAGCCATAAAATTAAAAATCCGCATGATTTCCTAATTTTCGTGTGCAATAGCCCACGCCTTCCGTCGTGGGCCCGGACCCCCGTACCTGGATTGTCTAAAATACTTCCGGGATGTCAAATATAGCCTAAAGAAGCATAGTCACAACCCTACCATAATGAAATTACATTTTTTGGCATTTTGCGACCATCCAACTAGAATTCCGCCTCATTCCCATATTGTCGTGTGATATAGCCCACGCCTTCCGCCGTAGGCCCGAGCCCCTGGATCCGGATCGCCTAATATTTTTCTTGGATGTTAAATATGACCTAAGAAACCACAGTCACTGCCCCTCTATGACAAAATTATATCTTTTGGAATTTTATGGTCCTAAAACTAAAAATCTGCGCGAGTCCCTAATTTTCGTGTGCTATAGCCAATGCCTTCCGCCGTGGGCCTGGACCCCCGGACCCGGATCACCTAAATATTTTTTGGGATGTCAAATACATCTTAAGTAACCATAATCACTGCCCTACCATGACTAAATTACATTTTTTGTAGTTCTACGGCCATAAAACTAGAATTCCGCCCGATTCCCATATTTTCGTGTGCTATAGCCAACGCCTTCCGCCGTGGGCCCAAGCCCCGGACGCGGATAGCCTAAAATTTTTCCGGGAAATCAAATACAACCTAAGGAACCATAGTTACCGACCTTCCAAGACCAAATTGCATTTTTGGGTGCTTTACGGCCATAAAACAAGAATTCCGCCCGATTCCCATATTTTCATGTGTTATAGCCCACGCCTTCCGCCGTGGCCCCGAGCCCCCAGACCCGGATCGCCTAAAATTTTTCCTAGACATTACATATGACCTAATAAAACATAGTCAATGCCCCACCATGACCAAATTATATCCTTTGGGATTTTACGGCCATAAAACTAAAAATTCGCGCTCGTCCATAATTTACGTGTGCTATAGCCCACGCCTTCTGTTGTGGGCCAGAATCCCGAACCCGGATCACCTAAAATTTTTTTAGGATGTCAAATACAGCCAATGGAACTATAGTCTACACCCCTCCATGACCAAATAACATTTTTTAGCATTTTACGGCCATAAAACAAGAATTCCGCTCGATTCCCATATTTTCATGTGATATAGCGCACGCCTTCTGCCGTGGGCCCGATTCCCTGAACCAAATCTCCTAAAATTTGTCTGGGATATCAAATACAGCCTAAGGAACCATAGTCACCACCTGGCCATGACCAAATTACATTGTTTGGCGTTCTACGGCCATCAAACTAGAATTTCGCCCGATTCCCATATATTCTTGTGATATAGCCCATGCCTTCCGCCATGGGCCCGAGCCCCCGGACCCGGATCGCCTAAAATTTTTCTTTGAAGTCAAATACAGCCAATGGAACCATAGTCACTGCCCCGCCATGCCCAATTTACAATTTTTGGCATTTTACGGCCATAAAAGTAGAATTTTACCCGATTCCTATATTTTCATGTGCTATAGCATTCACCTGGGGGCCCAAACCCCGGACCCGGATCACCTAATCTTTGTCTGGGATATCAAATACAGCCAAAAGAAGCATAGTCACCGCCCTTCCATGACCAAATTATATTTTTTGGCGTTTTACAGCCATAAAACTAGAATTCCGCCCAATTTCCATATTTTCGTGTGCTATAGCCCACGCCTTCCGCCGTGGCCTCGAGCCCCCGCACCCGGATCGCCTAAAAATTTTCCTGGACATTACATAGAACCTAATAAAACACAGTCACTGCCTTTCCATGACCACATTATATCTTTTGGAATTTTACGGCCATAAAACTAAAAATCCGCGCGAGTCCCTATTTTTCATGCGCTATAGCCCATGCCTTGCGCCATGGGCCCGAGACTCGGACCCGGATCGCCTAAAAGTTTTTCGGGATATCAAATACAGCCTAAGAAATCATAGTCACCACCCCGTCATGACCAAGTTACATCTTTTGGAATTTTACGGCCATAAAACTAGAATTCTGCGCGATTCCCATATATTCATTTCGTGTGCTACAACCCACGCCTTTCGCTGTGGGCCCGTACTCCCGGACCTGGATTGCCTAAAAAAATTTCTGGATGTCTAATACAACCTAGGGAACCATAGTCACCACCCCTCTATGACCAAATTATATTTTTTGGCATTTTACGACCATAAAACTAGAATTCTGCCCGACTCTCATATTTTTATGTGCTATAGCCCACTCCTTCCGCCGTGGGCACGAGCCCCGAACCCGGATCGCCTAAAATTTGTCCGGGATATCAAATACAGCCTACGGAACCATAGTCACCACTCATACATGCCCAAATTATATTTTATGGCATTTTACGGCCATAAAACTTGAATTCCGCCCGATTCCCATATTTTCATGTGCTATAGCCCACGCCATCCGCCGTGGGACCGAGCCCCAGACCCGAATAGCCTAAAATTTGTCTTGGATATTACATACGACTTAAGGAACCATAGTCACCACGCCACCATGACCAGATTACATATTTTGGCGTTTTACGGCAATAAAACTAGAATTCCGCCCATTCCCATATTTTTGTGTGCTATAGCCCACACGTTCCGCCATGTCCCCGAGCCCCCGGACCCGGATTGCCTAAAATTTTTCGTGGATTTCAAATATGACCTAAGAAACCATAGTCTCTGCCTACCATGACCAAATTATATCTTTTGGAATTTTACGGCCATAAAACAGAAAATTCGCGCGAGTCCTTAATTTCGTGTGCTATAGCCCACTCTTTCCGCCGTGGGCCCGGACCCCCGGACCCGGATCGCGTAAAATTTTTTTGGGATGTCAAATGCATCCTAAGGAACCATAGTCACTGCCCCTCCATGGCCAAATTATATTTTTTGCGTTTTACGGACATAAAATAAGAATTCCGCCTGATTCCCATATTTTTGTGAGATATAGCCCATGCCTTCCACCGTGGGCCCGAGCCCCCGTACCGGATCACCTAAAAATTTTCCTGGACATCAAATATGACCTAAGAAACCATAGTCACTGCTCCGCCATGATGAAATTATATCTTTTGGAATTTTACGGTCATAAAACAAAAAATCTGCGCGAGTCCGTAATTTTCGTGTGCTATAGCCCACGCCTTCCGCCATGGACCCGGATCGCCTAAAAAAATTTCGGGATGTCAAATATAGCCTAAGGAACCATAGCCACCACTCCGACATGACCAAATTATATTTTTTTGGCATTTTAAAGCCTTAAAACTAGAATTCCGCCCGATTCCCATATTTTCGTGTACTATAGCCCACGATTTCCGCCTTGGTCCCGAGCCCCGGACCTGGATCGCCTAAAATTTGTTTGGGATATCAAATACAGCCAAAGGAACCATTGTTTTAGCATTTTATGGCCATAAAACAAGAATTCCGCCTGATTCCCATATTTTCGTGAGCTATAGCCTATGCCTTCCGCCGTGGGCCCGAGCCCTCAGACCAAATCGCCTATATTTGTTCCTGGATGTCATATACGACCTAACAAACCATAGTCACTACTCCGCCATGACGAAATTATATATTTTGGAATTTTACGACCACAAAACTAAAGATCCACGCGAGTCCCAAATTTTTGTGTTCTATAGCCCACGCCTTCCGCCGTGGGCCTAGACTCCCGAACCCGGATCGCCTAAAAATTTTTTGGGATGTCAAATACATATTAAGGAACCATAGTTACCGCTCCACCATGACCAAATTACATTTTTTGGCATTTTACAGCCATAAAACTAGAATTCCGCCTGATTCCCATTTTTTCGTGAGCTATAGCCTATGCCTTCCGCCGTAGGCCCGAGCCCTCGGACCGAATCGCCTAAATTTGTTCCTGGACGTCATATACGACCTAACACACCATAGTCACTACTCTGCCATGACGAAATTATATCTTTTGGAATTTTACGGCAATAAAACTAAAAATCCACGCGAGTCCCGAATTTTCGTGTTCTATAGCCCACGCCTTCCGTCGTGGGCCCGGACTCCCGGACCCGGATCCCCTAAAAATTTTTCGGGATGTCAAATAAATCCTAAGGAACCATAGCCACCACTCCTTCATGACCAAATTATATTTTTTGGTGTATTACAGCCTTAAAATTAGAATTCTGCCCGATTCTCATATTTTCGTGTGCTATAGCCCATGCCTTCCGCCATGGGCCCGAGCCCCGGACCTGGATCGCCTAAAATTTGTCCGGGATATCAAATACAGCCAAAGGAACCATTTTTTGGCATTTTACGGCCGTAAAACTAGAATTCCGTCTAATTCCCATATTTTCCTAAGCTTTAGCCCACGCCTTCCACCGTGGGCCCGAGCCCACGGACTGGATCGCCTAAAATTTTTCCTAGACGTCAAATACGAACTAAGAAACCATAGTCACCGCTTCGCCATGACGAAATTATATCATTTCGAATTTTACTACCATAAAACAAAAAAATCGCGCGAGTCCCTAGTTTTCGTGTGTTGTAGCCCACGCTTTCCGCCGTGGGCCGGGACTCCCATACTCGAATCGCCTAAATTTTTTGAGGATGTCAAATACAACCTAAGGAACCATAGTCACCGCCCCTCCATGTCCAAATTACATTTTTGACGTTTTGCGGCCATAAAACTGTCATTTCGCCCGATTCCCATATTTTCATGTGCTATAGCCTACACCTTACGCCGTGGCCATGAGCCCCGGACCCGGATCGCCTAAAATTTGTCCGGGATATAAAATATAGCTTAAGGAACATAGTCACCACCCCGATATGACCAAATTATATTTTTTGGTGTTTTACGACCATAAAACTAGAATTCCACCCGATTCCCATATTTTCATGTGCTATAGCCCACGCCTTCCGCCGTGGGCTCGAGCCCCAGACCCGGATCGCCTAAAATTTGTCCTGGACATTAAATACGACCTAAGGAACCATAGTCACCACCCATCCATGACCAAATTACATTTTTTGGCATTTTACAGCCATAAAACTAGAATTCCGCACGATTCCTATATTTTTGTGTGCTATAGCCCACGCCTTCCACCGTGGCCCCAAGCCCCCGGACCGGATTGCCTAAAAAATTTTCTGGACATCATATACGACCTAAGAAACCATGGTCTCCGCCCTTCCATGACAAAATTATATCTTTTCGATTTTACGGCCATAAAACAGAAAATTCGCGCGAGTCCCTAATTTTCGTGTGCTATAGCCCACGCCTTCCGCCATGGGCCCGGACCCCCAGACCCGGATCGCCTAAAATTTTTTCGTGATGTCAAATACATCCTAAGGAACCATAGTCACAGCCCCTCCACGACCAAATTGCATTTTTTGGTGTTTTACGGCCATAAAATAAGAATTCTGCCCGATTCCCATATTTTCGTGAGCTATAGCCCACGCCTTCCACCATGGGCCCGAACCCCCTGATCGGATCACCTAAAAGTTTTCCTGCATGTTAAATACGACCTAACATAGTCGCCGCTCCTCCTTGACGAAATTATATCTTTTGGAATTTTACGGCCATAACTAAAAATCCGCGCGAGTCCCTAATTTTCGTGTGCTATAGTCCACGCCTTCCGCCGTGGGCCCGGATTCCCGGACTCCCGGACCCGGATTGCCTAAAATATTTTTGGGATTTTAAATACAGCCTAAGGAACCATAGTCACCACCCCTCCATGACCAAATTACATCTATTGCAATTTTACGGCCATAAAACTAGAATCCCGTCTGATTCCCATATTTTCGTGTGCTATAGCCTATGCCTTCCGCCGTGGCCTCGAGCTCCCGGACCCCGATCGCCTAACATTTCTCCTGGACATTACATACGAACTAAGAAAATATATTCACTGTCTCGCCATGACCAAATTATATCTTTTGGAAATTTACAGCCATAAAATTAAAAATCCGTGCAGGTCCCTAATTTTCGTGTGCTATAGCTCACGCCTTCCGTCGTGGGCCCGGACCCCTGAACCCGGATGGCCTAAAATACTTTCGGGATGTCAAATATAGCCTAAAGAACCACAATCACCGCCTCACCATGACCAAATTATATTTTTTATCATTTTACGGCCATACAACCAGAATTCCGCTCGATTCCCATATTTTCGTATGTTATAGCACATGCCTTCCACCGTGGGCCCGAGTCCCCGAATTCGGATTGCCTAAAAAGTTTATTGCACATTAAATACGACCTAAGAAACCATAGTCACTACCCCTCCATGACCAAATTATATCTTTTAGAATTTTACGGCCATCAAACTAAAATTCCGCGCGAGTCCCTAAATTTCATGTGATATAGCCTACGTCATCCGCCGTCGCCCCGGACCCCCAGACCTAGATCGCCTAAAAATTTTCCAGGATGTCAAATACAGGCTAAGGAACAATAGTCACCACCCTGTCGTGACCAAATTACATTTTTGGCATTTTATGGCCACAAAACTAGAATTCCACCCGATTCCCATATTTTCGTGAGTTATAGCCCACGCCTTCCGCCGTGGGCCCGAGCCAGCCGACCCGGATCACCTAAAATTTTTACTGGATGTTAAAAATGACCTAAGAAACCATAGTCACTACCACGCCATGACCAAATTATATCTTTTGGAATTATACGGCCACATAATTAAAAATTTGTGCGAGTCCCTAATTTCTGTATGTTATAGCCCACGGCTTCCGCCGTGGGCCCGTACCCCCGGACCCGGATCGCCTAAAAAAATTTCGGGATGTCAAATAAAGCCTAAATAACAATAGTTACTGCCCCTCCATGAACAATTACATTCTTTGGTGTTTTGCGGCCATACAACTAAAATTCTGCTCGATTCCCATATTTTCGTATGCTATAGCCCACGCCTTCCGCCGTGTGCCCGAGCCCCCGGATCCGGATCGCATAAAAGTTTTCCTGGACCTCAAATACAACCTAAGAAAACATAGTCACCACCACGCCATGACCAAATTATATATTTTGGTATTTTACGGGCATAAAACTAAAAATCCTCGCGAGTCCCTAATTTTCGTGTGTTATAACCCACGCCTTCCGCCGTGGGCCCGGACCCCCGGATCCGGATCGCCTAAATTGTTTTTGGGATGTGAAATATAGCCTAAGGAACAATAGTCACCGCCCCTCCACGACCAAATAACATTTTTTGTCATTTTACGGCCATAAAACTAGAATTCCGCCCAATTCCCATATTTTCGTGTGCTATAGCCCACGGCTTCCACCGTGGGCCCGAAACCCAGACCCGGATTGCCTAAAGAATTTCCTGGATGTCAAAAACAACCTAAGAAACCATAATCACCGCCCCTCCATGACCAAATTATATCATTTGGAATTTTACGGTACGCCATGACCAAGAAAACATAGTCACCACCACGCCATGACCAAATTATATATTTTGGTATTTTACGGGCATAAAACTAAAAATCCACGCGAGTCCCAAATTTTCGTGTGCTATAGCCCACGCCTTCTGCCGTGGGCCTAGACCCCCAGACCAGGATCGCCTAAAATTTTTTTGGGATGTCAAATACAGCCTAAAGAACCATAGTCACCACCCCCCACAACTAAATTACATTTTTTAGCGTTTTATGGCCATACAACTGGAATTCCACCCGATTCCCATATTTTTGTGTGCTATAGCACACGCCTTCAGCCGTGTGCCCGATCACCCAGACTCGGATCACAGAAATGTTTTCCTGGACCTCAAATACGACTTCGAAAAACATAGTCACCACCCCGCCATGACCAAATTATATCTTTTGGAATTTTACGCCCATAAAACTGAAAATTCGCGTGAGTCCCAAATTTTCGTGTGCTATAGCCTCGCCTTTCGCAGTGGGCCGAGACCTGGATCGCCTAAAAAAAATTTTTGATGTCAAATACAGCCTAAAGAAACAAAACCACCGCTTCTCTATGACCAAATTATATTTTTGGCATTTTACGGCCATACAACTAGTATTCCGCCCGATTCCCATATATTTGTGTGCTATAGCCCATGCCTTCCGCCGTGTGCCCGAGCCACCGGACCCGGATCGCTTAAAATTTTTTTGAGATGTCATATAAAGCCTAAGGAACCATAGTCACCGCCCCTTCATGACCAAATTACCTTTTTGGCGTTTTATGGCCATAAAACTAGAATTCTGCCCAATTCCCATATTTTCGTGTGCTATAGCCCACGCCTTCTGTCGTGGGCCCGAGCCCCCAGACCCGAATTGCCTAAACTTTTTCCTGGACGTCAAAACCGACCTAAGAAACCATAGTCACTGCCCCTTAATGACCAAATTATATCTTTTGGAATTTTACGGCCAAAAAAATAAAAATCTGCGCGAGTCCCTAATTTTCGTATGTTATAGCCCACGCCTTCCGCCGTGGGCCTGGACCCCCAGACCGGGATTGCCTAATAATTTTTTCTGATGTCAAATACAGCGTAAAGACACCATATTCACCGCCCCACCATGACCAAATTACATTTTTTGGCATTTTATGGCCATAAAACTAGAATTCCGCTCGATTACCATATTTTTGTGTGCTATAAACCACACCTTCAGTCGTGTGCCCGAGCCCCCGGACCCGAATCGCATAAAATCTTTCCTGGACCTGAAATACAACCTAAGAAAACATAGTCACCAAACCCGCAATGACCAAATTATATCTTTTGTAATTTTACGCCCATAAAACTGAAAATCTCCATCAGTCCCAAATTTTTGTGTGCTATAGCCCATGCCTTTTTCTTTGGTCCCGTATCCGGATCGCCTTCAAATACAACCTAAAGAACCATAGTCACCGCCCATCCATGACCAAATTACATTTTTTGGCATTTTACGGCTATACAACTAGAATGTTGCCCGATTCCCATATTTTCGTGTGCTATAGCCCACGCCTTCCACCGTGTGCCCGAGCCCCCGGACCCGGATCGGCCTAAAATTTTTTTGGGATGTCAAATACAGCCTAAGGAACCATAGTCACCACCCCTCCATGACCAAATTACATTTTTGGCAATTTACGGCCATAAAACTAGAATTTTGCCTGATTCCCTTATTTTTGTGTGATATAGCCTACGCCTTCCGCCGTGGGCCCGAGCTCCCGGACCCGGATTGCCTAAAAAATTTTATGGATGTCAAAAACGACCTAAGAAACCATAGTTACTACCCCTCTATGACCAAATTATATAATTTGGAGTTTTACGGCCCTAAAACATAAAATTCGCGCGAGTCTCTAATTTTCGTGTGCTATAGTCCAGACCTTCCGTCGTGGGCCTGGACACCCTAACCCGTATCGCCTAAAAAATTTTCGGAATGTCAAATACAGCCTAAAGAACCATAGTCACCACCCATCTATGACCAAATTATAGTTTTTGGCGTTTTACGGCCATACAACTAGAGTTCCGCCCGATTCCCATATTTTCGTGTATATCCCATGCCTTTCGTCGTGTGGCCGAGCCCTCGGATCCTGATCGCCTAAAATTTATCCTGGACCTCAAATACGACATAAGAATATATAGTCACCACCCCACCATGACCAAATTATATCTTTTGAAATTTTACGCCTATAAAACTGAAAATCCGCGCGAGTCCCTAATTTTCGTGTGCTATAGTCCACGTCTTCCGCCGTGGGCCCAGACCTGGATCGCCAAAAAAATTTTCAAGATGTCAAATCCAGCCTACAGAACCATAGTCACTGACCCTCCATGACCAAATTACATTTTTGGTGTTTTACGGCCATAAAACTAGAATTTCCGCTCGATTCCCATATTTTTATGTTCTATAGCCCACGCCTTCCGCTGTGGGCCCGAGCCCCCGGATCCGGATCGTCTAAAACTTTTCCCGGACATCAAGTATGATCTAAGAAACCATAGTCACCGCCCCGCTATGACCAAATGATATCTATAAAATTTTACAACCATAAAATGAAAAATCCGCGCGAGTCCCTTGTTTTCGTATGCTATAGCCCGCGCCTTCCACTATGGGCACGGACTCCCGGACCTGGATCGCCTAAATTTTTTTTTGGGATGTCAGATACAGCCTATAGAACCATAGTCACCACCCCGCCATAAACAAATTACATTTTTGGCGTTTTACATCTATATAATTCCGCCCGATTCCCATATTTTTGTGTGCTATAGCCCACACCTTCCGCCGTGGGCCCGAGCCCCCGAACCCAGATCGCCTAAAACATTTCTCAGATGTCAAATATGACCTAAGAAACCATAGTCACAGCCCTGCGATGATGAAATTATATCTTTTGTAATTTTACGGCCATAAAAATAAAAATCTGTGCGAGTCCCTAATTTTCGTGTGATAAGGCCCACGCCTTCCGTCGTGGGCCCGGACCCTCGGGTCCGGATCGCCTAAAAAGGTTTTGGGATGTTAAATACAGCCTAAGGAACCATAGTCTCTGCCCCCCCCCCCCATGACCAATTTACATTTTTTTTGTGATTTAAAACTATAAAATAGTAATTCCGCCCGATTCCCTTGTTTTCTTGTGCTATAGTTCACGCCTTCCGCCATGGGCGTGAGCCCCCCGAACCCGGATCGCCTAAAATTTTTCCCGAACATCAAATACTACCTAAGAAACAGGAGTGACCACCCCTTCATGACCAATTTATATATTTTGGAATTTTACTCCCATAAAACTGAAAATCCGCGCGAGTCCCTAATTTTCGTGTGTTATATCCACGCCTTCCGCCGTGGGCCTTGAATCCCGGATCCAGATCGCCTAAAAATTTTTCGATATGTCAAATATAGCCTAAGGAATAGTCACCGCCCCACCCTGACCAAATTATATTTTTTGGCATTTTATGGCCATAAAAGTGGAATTCTGCTCGATTCCCATATTTTTATGTTCTATAGCCCATGCCTTCGGCCGTGGGCCCGAGCCCTCGGACTCGGATTGCCTAAAAAGTTTCCTCGACATCAAAAATGACCTAAGAAACCGTAGTCACTACCAGCCATATATCGTTTGTAATTTTACGGCCATAAAACTGAAAATCCGTGCGAGTCCCTAATTTTCTTGTGCTATAGCCCCCCACGCCTGCCGTCGTGGGCACGGCCCCCCGGACCCGGATCGCCTAAATTTTTTCGGGATGTCAAATACAGCCTAAAGAACCATAGTCACCGCCCCCTCCATGACCAAATTATATTTTTTGGCATTTTACGGCCATACAACTAGAATTTTGCACGATTCCCATATTTTCGTGCTCTATAGCCCATATCTTTCGTCGTGTGCCCGAGCCCCCGGACCCGGATCGCCTAAAATTTTCCTAAACCTCCGATATGACCTAAGAAAACATAGTTACCACTCCACCACGACCAAATTATGTCTTTTGGAATTTTACGCCAACAAAACTGAAAATCCGCGGGAGTCACTAATTTTCGTGTGCTATAGTCCATGTCTTTCGCCGTGGGCCCGGAGCCAGATCGCCTAAAAAATTTTCGAGATGTCAAATACAGCCTAAGGATCCATATTCACCGCCCATCCATGACCAATTTACATTTTTGGCGTTTTACGGCCATAAAACTAGAATTCCGCCCGATTCCCATATTTTCATGTTCTATAGCCCACGCCTCCTGCCGTGGGCCCGCACCCCGGTACCCGGATCACCTAAAATAATTTTGGGATGCCAAATACAATCTAAAGAACTATAGTCACCGCCCCTCCATGACAAAATTACATTTTTATCATTTTACAGCCATAAAACTAGAATTTCGCCTGATTCCCAAATTTTCGCCTGTTGTAGCCCACGCCTTCCGCCTTGGGCCCTAGCCCCCAGACCCGGATGGCCTAAAATTTTTCCTATCCGTCAAATACGACCGAAGAAACAATAATCACTGCCCCTCCATGACCAAATTATATATGTTGGAATTTTACGCCCATAAAACTGAAAATCCGCGTGAGTCCCTAATTTTCGAGTGCTATAGTCCACGCCTTCCACCGTGGGCCCGGAATCCCGGACCTGGATCGCCAAATTTTTTTTGGAGATTTCAAATACAACCTAAGGAACCATAGTCACCGCCCCTCCATGAAAAAATTACATTTTTTGGTATTTTACGACCAACAAAACAAGAATTTCGCCTCAATCCCATATTTTCGTGTGCTATAACACACGCCTTCCACCGTAAGCCCGAGCCCCCGGTCCCCGATCACCTAAAAACTTTCCTGGACGTCATATATGACCTAAGAAACCATAATCATTGCCCCGCCATGACCAAATTTCATCTTTTGGTGTATTACGGCCATAAAACTGAAAATTCGCGCGAGTCCCTAATTTTCGTGTGTTGTAGCCCACGCCTTCCGTCGTGTGCCCAGACCCCCGGGTCGGATCGCCTAATAATTTTTTGGGATGTCAAATACAGCCTGTGGAACCATAGTCACCGCACCTCTATGACAAAATTACATTTTTGTCATTTTACAGCCATAAAACTAAAATTTCGCTCGATTCCCGTATTTTCTTATGCTGTAGCCCACGCCTTCCGCCTTGGTTCTAAGCTCCGGACCTGGATTGCCTAACATTTTTTCTGGACGTCAAATATGACCGAAGAAACCATAATCACCACCCCCCATGACCAAATTATATCTTTTGGAATTTTACGACCATAAAACTGAAAATTCGCGCGAGTCCCTAATTTTCGTGTGCCGTAGCCCACGCCTTCCACTATGGGCCCGGACACCCGGGTCGGATCACCTAAAAAAATTTCGGGATGTCAAATACAATATAAGGAACCATAGTCACCCGCCCCGCCATGACCAAATTATCTTTTTTGGCATTTTATGGCCATAAAACTAAAATTCCGCTTGATTCCCCTATTTTCGTGTGTTATAGCCCACGCCTTCCGCCTTGGGCCCGAGCCCCCAGGCTCGGATCGCCTAGAAAATTTCCTAGACGTCAAATACGACCTAAAAACCATAGTCATCACCCCGCCATGAACAAATTATATCTTTTGGTGTTTTACGGTCATAAAACTGAAAATCCACGGGAGTCCCTAATTTTCGTGTGCCATAGCCCACGCCTTCCGCCGTGGGCCCGGACCCCGCACCCGGATCACCTAAATGTTTTTTGGGATGTCAAATACAGCCTAAAGAACCATAGTCACCACCCCTCCAGGACAAAATTAGATTTTTGTCATTTTACAACCATGAAACTAGAATTCCGCCTGATTCCCATATTTTCGTGTACTATAGCTAACGCCTTCCGCCTTGGGCTCGAGCCCCCGGACCCGGATCGCCTAAAATTTTTCTTGGATGTTAAATACGACCTAAGAAACCATAATCACTGCCCACCATGACCAAATTATATCTTTTGGAATTTTACGGCCATAAAACTGAAAATCCGCGCGTCCCTAATTTTCGTGTGCCATAGCCCACGCCTTCCACCATGGGATCGGACCCTCAAACCTGGATCACCTAACATTCTTCTGGGATGTAAAGTACATCCTAAAGAACCATAGTCACCACCCCTCCATGACAAAATTACATTTTTGTCATTTTACAGCCATAAAACTAGAATTCCGCCTGATTCCCATATTTTCGTGTGATGTAGCCCACGCCTTCTGCCTTGGGCTCGAGCCCCCTGACCAGGATCGCCTAAAAATTTTCCTGGACGTGAAATACGACTGAAGAAACCATAATCACCGACCCTCCATGACCAAATTATATCTTTTGGAATTTTACGGCCATAAAACTAAAAGTCGTGCGAGTCCCTAATTTTTGTGTGCTAGAGCCCACGCCTTTCGTCGTGGGCACAAGCCTCTGGATCCGGATCGCCTAAAAATTTTCCTGGATGTAAAATACGACCTAAGAAACCATAGTCACCACCCTGCCATGACAAAATTATATCTTTTGGAATTTTACGGCAATAAACTGAAAATCCGTGCGAGTCCCTATTTTTCGTGTCTCCACGGCTTCTGTTGTGGGCCCGGACCCCCCGAGTTGGATCACCTAAATTTTTTCCGGGATGTCAATACAGCCGAAGGAACCACAGACACTGCCCTGCCATGACCAAATTACATTTTTGGCTTTTTACGACCATAAAACTAGAATTTCGCCCGATTCCCTTATTTTCATGTGATATAGCCCACGCATTCCGCCTTGGGCCCGAGCCCCCGGACTCGGATCGCCTAAAAATTTTTCTGGACGTCAAATATGACCTAAAACACCATAGTCACCACCCCGCCATGACCAAATTATATCTTTTGGAACTTTACGGCCATAAAACAGAATATCCGCGCGAGTCCCCAATTTTCATGTGTTATAGCCTACACCTTCTGCTGTGGTCCCTTTGCCCCCGAACCCGGATCACCTCAAATATTTCCTGGACGTCAAATACAACCTAAGAAACTATAGCCACCACCCCGCCATGACCTAATTACATCTTTTGGATTTTTACGGCCATAAAACTAAAAATTCGTGCAAGTCCCTAATTTTCGTGTGCTATAGCCCACGCCTTCCGCCGTGGGTACGAGCCTCCGGATGCGAATTGCCTAAAAATTTTCCTGGACGTCAAGTACGACCTAAGAAACCATAGTCATCGGCCTTCCATGACCAAATTATATCTTTTGGAATTTTAGGGCCATAAAACTGAATATTCGTGTGAGTCCCTAATTTTCGTATGCTATAGTCCACGTCTTATGTCGTCGGCTCGGACCCCTGGACCCCGATCGCCTAAACGGTTTTTGGGATATCAAATACAGCCTAAGGAACCATAGTCACTGCCCGTCCATGACCAAATTATATTTTTTGGCGCTTTACGGCCATAAAGTTAGAATTTCGCCCGATTCCCATATTTTCGTGTGCTATAGCCCACGTCTTCTGCCTTGGGCCCGAGCCCCCGGATCGCCTAAAAATTTTCCTCGACGTCAAATACGACCTAAGAAACCATAGTCACTGCCCCACCATGACCAAATTATATGTTTTGGAATTTTACATCCATAAAACTGAAAATCCGCGCGAATCCATAATTTTCGTGTGTTATTGCCCACAGCTTCCGCCGTGGGCCCGGACCCCAGGACCCGCATCGCCTAAAATGTTTCTGGGATTTCAAATATAGTCTAAGGAACCATATTCACCGCCCCTCCATGACCAAATTACATTATTTAGCATTTTACAGCCATAAAACTAGAATTTTGCCCGATTCCCATATTTTCGTTTCCTATAGCCTGCGCCTTCCGCCTTGGACCCAAACCTGGATCGCCTAAAAAATTTCTTGGATGTCAAATACGACCTAAGAAACCATTATCACTGCCCTTCCATGACCAAATTATATCTTTTGGAATTTTACGGCCATAAAACTGAAAATCTGTGCGAGTCCCTAATTTCCGTGTGCCATAGCCCATGCCTTCCGCCGTGGGCCCTTTGACCCCTAACCCGGATCGTCTCAAATTTTTCCTGGACGTCAAATATGACCTAAGAAACCATAGTCACCTCCCCGCCATGACCAAATTATATCTTTTGGAATTTCACGGCCATAAAACTAAAAATCTGCGCGAGTCACTAATTTTCGTGTGCTATAGCCCACGCCTTCCGCCGTGGGCATGAGCCTCCGGATCCGGATCGCCTAAAATTTTCCTGGACGTCAAATACGACCAAATAAGACATTATTACCATCCAGTCAGGACCAAATTATATCTTTTGGAATTTTATGGCCATAAAACTGAAAATCTACACGAGTCCCTAATTTTTGTGTGCTATAGCCCACGCCTTCCGCCGTGGGCCCGGACCTCCGAACTCTGAGAGCCTAAATTTTTTCGCGATGTCAAATACAGCCTAAGGAACCATACATTTTTTGTCATTTTACGGCCATAAAACCAGAATTTGGCCCGATTCCCATATTTTCGTGTGCTATAGCCCTCACATTCCGCTGTGGGCTCGAGCCCCTAGACCTGGATCGCCTAAAAAATTTCCTGGACATTACATACGACCTAAGAAAACATAGTCACTTCCCCTCCATAATTAAATTATATCATTTAGAATTTAATGGCAATAAAACTAAAAATCTGTGCGAGTCCATAATGTTCGTGTGGCATAGCCCACGCCTTCTGTCGTGGGCTCGGACCCCCGAACTCGAATCGCCTAAAATACTTCCGGGATGTCAAATACAACCTAAGGAACCATAGTCACTGCCCCTCCATGACCAAATTACATTTTTTGGCGTTTTACGACCATAAAATTGAAAATCCGGGCGAGTCCCTATTTTCGTGTGATATAGCCCACGCCTTCCGCCGTGTGCCCAAGCCCCCGGACTCGGATCGCCTAAAAATATTCCTGGATGTCAAATACGACCTAAGAACTGTAGTTACCGCCCCCATGACCAAATTATATCTTGTTGAATTTTACAGCCATGAAACTATATATTCGCGCGAGTCCCTAACTTTCGTGTGCATCCCAAACCTTCTACTGTGCGCCCGGACCCCCGGACCCCCGGAACCGGATCACCTAAAAAATTTTCAGGATGTAGAATACAACTTAAGGAACCATATTCACCACCCTGCCATGATCAGATTACATTTTTTGGCATTTTACGGTCATAAAATTAAAGTCTGCCCGATTCCCATATTTTCGTGTGCTATAACCCATGCCTTCCACTGTGGTCCCGAGCCTCCGGACCCCGATCGCCGAAAAATTTTCCTGGACATCAAATATCGCTCCGCCATGACCAAATTATATCTTTGGGTGTTTTATGGCCATATAACTGAAAATCCGCGTGAGTCCCTAATTTTTCGGACCCCCCGGGTCGGATCGCCTAATTTTTTTTTGGGATGTCAAATACAGCCGAAGGAACGATAGACACTGCCCCACCATGACCAAATTACATTTTTGGCGTTTTACGACCATAAACTAGAATTCCACCCGATTCTCATATTTTCTTGTGATACGGCCCACGCCTTCCGCCTTAGGCCCGAGCCCCTGGACTCGGATTGCCTAAAAATTTTCTTGGACGTCAAATACGACCTAAAAAATCATAGTCACCACTCCTCAATGACCAAATTATATATTTTGGAACTTTACAGCCATAAAACTGAAAATACGCGGGAGTCCCTAATTTCGTGTGCTATAGCTCACGCCTTCCGCCGAGGTCCCTTTGCCTCCGAACCAGGATCACCTCAAATTTTTCCTGGACGTCAAATATGACATAAGAGACCATAGCCACACCTACACCTCAAATTGTAACTTTTACAATTTTACGGCCATATTACTAGAAATCGTTTTTGTGTGCTCCTTTCGCCGTGGGCACGAGCCTCGTGACTCGAATTGCCTGAAAATTTCCTGGACATGAAATACGACCTAAGAAACCATAGTCACCGTCCTTCCATAACCAAAATATATCTTTTGGAGTTTTACAGCCATAAAATTGAATATCTGCGTGAGTCCCTAATTTTCGTGTACTATAGTCCACGCCTTCCGTTGTGGGCCCGGACCCCCGGACCCCGATCGCCTAAAATTATTCTGGAATATCAAATACAGCCTAAGGAACCATAGTCACCGCCCCGCCATGACCAAATTATATTTCTTGGCATTTTACGGCAATAAAATTAAAATTCCGCCCGATTCTCATATTTTCGTGTGATATACCCCACATCTTCTGCCTTGGGCCCGAGCACCCCAACCCGGATCGCCTAAATTTTTTGATGGACGTAAAATACGACCTAAGAATCTGTAGTCACCTCCACACCATGACCAAATTATATGTTTTGGAATTTTACAGCCATAAAACTGAAAATCCGCGCGAGTCCATAGCTTTTGTGTGTTATTGCCCACACATTCTGCCGTGGAACCGGACCCCAGGACCCGTATCGCCTAAAATTTTTCGGGATGTCAAATACAGCCTAAGGAACCATAGTCACCTCCCCTCCATGACCAAATTACATTTATTGGCATTTTACAGCCATAAAACTAGAATTCTGCCCGATTATTATATTATCGTTTGCTATAGCCCACGTTTCCGCCTTGGACCCAAGCCCCCGGACCCGGATAAGCGAAAAATTTTCTTGGACGTCAAATACGATGTAAGAAACCTTTATCACCGCCCTGCCATGACCAAATTATATCATTTGGAATTTTACGGCCATAAAACTAAAAATCCGCGCGAGTCCCTAATTTTCGTGTGCCATAACCCACGCCTTCCGTCGTGGGCCCTTTGCCCCCGAACGCGGATCGCCTCAAATTTTTCTTGGACGTCAAATACGACCTAAGAAATTATAGTCACCACCCCGCCATGACAGAATTATATTTTTTTGGAATTTTACGGCCATAAAACTAAAAATCCGCGCGAGTCCCTAATTTTCGTTTGCTATTGTCAAATACGACCTAAGAAACAATAGTCACCGCCCAGCCATGACCAAATTATATCTTTTCGAATTTTACAGCCATAAAATTGAAAATCTGCGCGAGTCCCTAATTTTTGTGTGTTATAGCCCACGCCTTTTGTTGTGGGCCCGGATCGCCTAAAATTTTCCAGGATGTCAAATACAGCCTAAGGAACCATAAACACTGCCTCGCCATGACCAAATTACACTTTTTTTATCATTTTATGACCATAAAACTAGGATTCCGCCCGATTCCCATATTTTAATGTGGTATAGCCCACGCCTTCCGCCTTGGGGCCGAGCCCCCGAACCCGGATCGCCTAAACCTTTTTTTCATGGACGTCAAATACGACCTAAGAAACCATAGTCACCACCCCGCCATGACCAAATTATATCCTTTGGAATTTTATGACCATAGTCCCTAATTTCGTGTGCTATAGCTAACGCCTTTCGCCGTGGGCCCGGATCCCCGGACCCGGATCGCCTAAAAAATTTTCGGGATATCAAATACAGCCCAAGGAACCATAGTCACTGCCCCGCTATGACCAAATTATATTTTTTGGCATTTTACGGCCATAAAACAAGAATTCCTCCCGATTCCCATATTTTCGTGTGCTATAGCCCACGCCTTCTGCCGTGGGCTCGAGCCCCAGACCCGGATCACCTAAAAATATTCCTGGACACCAAATACGACCTATGAAACCATATTCATTGCCCTGCCATCAACAAATTATATTTTTTGGAATTTTACGGCCATAAAACTAAAAATCGCGCGAGGCCCATATTTTCGTATGTTATAGCCCACGCCTTACGCCGTGGGCCCAGACCCCCGGACCCGAATCGCCTAAAAATATTTTGGGATGTCAAATATAATCTAACGAACCATAGTCACCGCCCTCCATGACCAAAATATAATTTTTTGCTTTTTACGGCCATAAAACTAGAATTCTGCCCGATTCCCATATTTTTCATGTGCTATAGCCCACGCCTTCCGTCGTGGGCTCGAGACCCCAGACTCGGATCGCCTAAAAATTTTCCTTTACATTACATAACACCTAAGAAAACATAGTCACTGTCCAGCCATGACCAAATTATATCGTTTGGAATTTTACGGCCATAAAACTGAAAATCCGCGCGAGTCCCTAACTTTTGTGTGCTATAGCCCACACCTTCATTCGTTGGCCCGAACCCCCGGACCCGGAGAGCCTAAAAATTTTTTGGGATGTCAAATACAGCCTAAGGAACCATAGTCATCTTCCTGCCATGACCAAATTATATTTTTTGTCGTTTTACAGCCATAAAACTAGAATTCTGCCGATTCCCATATTTTCGTGTGTATAGCCCACACCTTCCGCCGTGGGCCCGAGCCCCCAGACCCGGATCACCTAATAGTTTTCTTGGAACATTAAATACGACCTAAGAAAAATTATTCACTTCCCCTCCATGACCAAATTATATCTTTTAGAATTTCACGGCCATAAACTAAAAATCTGTGCGAGTCCCTAATTTTCGTATACCATAGCCTATGCCTTCCATCGTGGGCCCGGACACCCGAACTAAGACGATCTAAAATACTTCCGGGATGTCAAATACAACCTAAGGAACCATAGTCACTGCCCCTCCATGACAAAATTACATTTTTTGGCATTTTACGGTCATAAAACTGAAAATTACGCCTTCCACCGTGTGCCCAAGCCCCCGGACTCAGATCGCATAAAATTTTTCTTCGACGTCAATTACGACTTAAGAAACTGTAGTTACCACCCCGCCATGACCAAATTATATTTTTTGAAATTTTACGGCTATAAAAAAGAAAATCCGCGCGAGTCCCTAACTTTAGTGTGTTATAGCCCACGCCTTCTGCCGTGGGCCAGGGCCCCCGGACCCGGATCGCCTAAATATTTTTTGGGATGTCAAATACAACCTAAGGAACCATATTCACCACCCCGCCATGACCAAATTACATTTTTTGGCATTTTACGGCCATAAAACTAAAATTTCGCTCGATTCCCATATTTTCCCTTCCACCGAGGGCCTGAGCCCCCGGACCCCGATCGCCTAAAAATTTTCCTGGACGTCAAATACAACCTAAGAGACCATAGTCATCGCTCTGCCATGACCAAATTATATCTTTTGGTGTTTTACGGCCATATAACTAAAAATCCACGCGAGTCCCTAATTTTCGTGTGATATAGCCCACGCCTTACGCAGTAGGCCCAAACCCCCGGACCTGGATCGCCTAGAAATTCTCATGTACGTCAAATACGACCGAATAAACCATAATCACCGCCCTTTCATGACCAAATTATATCTTTTGGAATTTTACGGCCATAAAACTGAAAATCCGCGCGAGTCCCTAATTTTCGTGTGCCACAGCCCATGCCTTCCGCCGTGGGACCTTTACTACCAAACCCGGATGGCCTAAAATTTTTCCTGAATGTCAAATACGACCTAAGAAACAATAGTCACCGCCCCGCCATTACTAAATATCTTTTCGATTTTACGGCTATAAAACTGAAAATCCGCGCGAGTCCCTAATTTTCGTTTGTTATAGCCCACGCCTTCCGCCTTGGGCCCTTTGCCCCAAACCCGGATCGCCTCAAATTTTTCCTGGACATCAAATACGACCTAAGAAACCATAGTCACCAACCCACCATGACCAAATTATATCTTTTGGAATTTTACGGCCATAAAACTAAAAATCTGCGGGAGTCCCTAATTTTCGTGTGGTATAGACCACGCCTTCCGCCGTGGGAACGAGCCTTCGGACTCGGATCGCCTAAAAATTTTCCTGGACGTCAAGTACGACCTAAGAAACCATTGTACTGCCCTGCCATGACAAAATTATATTTTTTGGAAATTTACGGCCATAAAACTAAAAAATTGTGCGATTCCCTAATTTTCGTAAGCTATAGTCCACGCCTTCCGCCGTGCGCACGAGCCTCTGGACCCGGACCGCCTAAAACTTTTTCTGGACGTCAAATACGACCTAAGAAACCCTAGTCACTACCCTTCCATGACAAAATTATATCTTTTGAAAATTTACGGCCATAAAACTGAACATCCGTGCGAGTCCCTAATTTTTGTGTGCTATAGCCCACGCTTTCCGCTGTGGGCCCGGATCCGAATCGCCTAAAAATTTCCGGGATGTCAAATACAGCCAAAGGAACCATAGACACTGCCCCGCCATGACCAAATTACATTTTTTGGCAGTTTATGACCACAAAACTAGAATTCTGCGAGATTCCCATATTTTCATGTGCTATAACCCGCGCCTTCCGCCTTGGGCCCGAGCCCTCAGACCCGGATCGGCTAAAATGTTTCCTGGACGTCAAATACGACCTTAGAAACCATAGTCACCACCTTACCATGACCAAATTATATAATTTGGAATTTTAAGGCCATAAAACTGAAAAATTGCGCGAGTCCCTAATTTTCGTGTGCCATAGCCCACGCCTTCCGCCGTGGACCCTTTTCCCCCGAACCCAGATCGCCTCAAATTTTTCCTGGACGTCAAATACAACATAAGAAACCATATTCACCGCCCATCCATGACAAAATTATATCTTTGGGAATGCCATAATACTAAAAATCCGCACGAGTCCCTAATTTCGTGTACTATGGACCACGCCTTCCGCTGAGCATGAGCTTCCGGACTCGCATCGCCTAAAAATTTTCCTGGACATAAAATACGACCTAATAAACCATAGTCATTGCCCTGCCATGACCAAATTATATCTTTTGGAATTTTACGGTCACAAAACTAGAATTCTACCAGATTCCCATATTTTCGTGTGCGCCCATGTCTTCTGCCTTGGGCCCGGACCCGGATGGCCTAATATTTTCCCTGGATGTCAAATACGACCTAAGAAACCATAGTCACCACCCCTCCATGACCAAATTATAAGTTTTGGAATTTTATAGTCATAAAACTTAAAATCCACGTGAGTCCCTAATTTGCGTATGGTATAGCCCACGCTTTCCGCTGTGGGCTCGGATCCGGATCGCCTAAATGTTTTTTGGGATGTGAAATACAGCCAAAGGAACCATAGACACTACCCCTCCATGACCAAATTACATTTTTTAGTGTTTTACGACCATTAAACTAGAATTCCGCCCGATTCCCAGCCTACGCCTTCCGCTGTAGGCCCGGACCCCCAGACCCGAATCGCCTAAAATTTATCTGCGATGTCAAATACAGCCTAAGGAACTATAGACACCACCCCTCTACAACCAAATTACATTTTTTGGCATTTTACGGCTATAAAACTAGAGTTCCGCCCGATTCCCATATATTCATGTGTAGCCCACGCCTTCCGCCGTGGGCCCGAGCCCCCGGGCCCGGATCGCCTAAACTTTTTTCAGGACGTCAAATACGACATAAGAAACCATATTCATCACCTCGCCATGACAAAATTATATCTTTTGAAATTTTACGGCCATAAAACTAAAAATCCGCGCAAGTCCCTAATTTTCATGTACTATAGCCCACGCTTTCCGCCGTGGGCCCGGAACACAGATCCGGATCGCCTAAAATTTTTTATGATGTCAAATACAGCCTAAGGAACCATAGTCACCGCCCCGCCATGACCAATTATAATTTTTAGCGTTTTACAACCATAAAACTTGAATTCCACCTAATTCCCATATTTTTGTGTGTTATAGCCCAAGTCTTCTGCCTTGGGCTCGAGCCCCGGGACCTGGATCGCCTAAAAAGTTTCCTAGACGTCAAATACAATTTAAGAAACCATAGTCACCGCCCCTCCATGACCAAATTATATGTTTTGGAATTTAATAGCCATAAAACTGAAAATCTGCGCGAGTCCGTAATTTTCGTGTGCAATTGCCCACACCTTCCGCCGTGGGCCCAGACCTAGGACCGGGATTGCCTAAAAGTTTTCTGGGATGTCAAATACAGCCTAAGGAACCATAGTCATCGCCCCTCCATGACCAAATTACATTTTTGGCATTTTACGGCCATAAAACTAGAATTTTACCCGATTTCCATATTTTCGTTTGCTATAGCCCACGCCTTCCGCCTTGGGCCCAAGCCACCGGACCCGGCTCGCCTAAAAGTTTTCTTGGACGTCAAATACAACCTAAGAAACCATTATCACCACTCATCCATGACCAAATTATATCTTTTGGAATTTTTCCGGCCATAAAACTGAAAATCTGCGCGAGTCCCTAAATTTTGTGTGCCATAGCCCACGCCTTCCGCCATGGGCCCTTTGCCCCCGAACCCGGATTGCCTCATATTTTTGCTGGACGTTAAATACGACCTAAGAAACCATAGTCACCACCCCGCCATGACCAAATTATATCTTTTGTAATTTTACGGCCAAAAAATTGAAAATCCGCGCGACTCCCTAATTTTCGTGTCATACCCACGCCTTCCGCCGTGGGCCCTTTGCCCCCGAACCCGTATTGCCTCAAATTTTTCATGGACATCAGATACGACCTAAGAAACCATAGACACCACCCCGCCATAACCAAATTATATCTTTTGGAATTTAACAGCCATAAAATTGAAAATTCGTGCGAGTCCCTAATTTTTGTGTGCTATAGTCCACGCCTTCTGTCGTGGGCCCGGACGCCAGGACCCCGATCGCCTAAAATTTTTCGGAATATCAAATACAGCCTGAGCAACCATAGTCACCGCCTTTCCATGACCAAATTATATTTTTTGCCATTTTACAGCCATAAAATTAGAATTCCGCTCGATTCCCATATTATCGTGTGTTGTAGCCCACGTCTTCTGCCTTGGGCCCGAGCCCCCGGACCCGAATCGCCTAAAAATTTTCTTGGACGTCAAATACGTCCTAAGAAACATAGTCACCACCCTACCATGACCAAATTATAAATTTTGAAAATTTACAGCCATAAAACTAAAAAACCGCGCGAGTCCCTAACTTTTGTGTGCTATAGCCCACGCCTTCCGTCGTGGGCCCGGACCACCGAACCCGGATCACCTAAAAATTTTTTGGGATATCAAATAAAGCCTAAGGAACCATAGTCACCGCCCCACCATGACCAAATTATATTTTTTGGCATTTTACGGCCATAAAACTAGAATTCCGCGCGAGCCCATGTCTTCTGCCTTGGGTCTGAGCCCCCCCGACCCAGGTCGCCTAAAATTTTTCCTGAACATCAAATAAAACCTAAGAAACCATAGTCACCACCCTACCATGACCAAATTATTTATTTTTGAATTTTATGGCCATAAAACTGAAAATCCGCGCGAATCCCTAATTTTTGTGTGTTATAGCCCACGCCTTCTGTCGTGGGCCCAGACCCCTAGACCCGTATTGCCTAAAAACTTTTCGGGATATCAAATACTGCCTAAAATCCCATAGTCACCGCCCCGCCATGTCCAAATTATATCTTTTGGTATTTTACGGCCATAAAACTAAAAATCCGCGCAAGTCCCTAATTTTCGTCTGCTATAGTCCACGCCTTCCGCCGTGGTTACGAGCCTCCGGACCTGGATCGCCTAAAAAATTTCTTGGACGTCAACTAAGACCTAAGAAACCCTAGTCGCCGCCCTTCCATGACCAAATTATTTCTTTTGGAATTTGACGGCCATACAACTGAAAATACGTGCGAGTCCCTAATTTTCGTGTGCTATAGCCGACGCCTTCCGTCGCGGGCCCGAACCCGGATCGCCTAAACATTTTCTAGGATATCAAATACAGCCTAAGGAACCATAGTCACCACGCCGCCATAACCAAATTATATTTTTTGGAGTTTTACGGCCATAAAACTAGAATTCCGCCTGATTCCCATATTTTTGTGTGCTATAGTCCACGTCTTCTGCCTTGGGCCCGAGCCCCCAGACCCGGGTCGCGTAAAATTTTTCCTGGATGTCAAATTATGACCTAAGAAACCATAGTCAACGCCCCGCCATGACCAAATTATATCTTTTGGTATTTTACGGCCATAAAACTAAAAATCCTCGTGAGTCCCTAATTTTTATGTGCTATAACCCATGCATTTTGCCGTGGGCTCAGACCCCCAGACCCGGATCGCCTAAAAATTTTCTGGAATATCAAATACTACTTAAGTAACCATAGTCATCACCCCGCCATGGCAAAATTATATTTTTTGGTGTTTTACGGCCATAAAACAAGAATTCCGCCCGATTCCCATATTTTCGTGTACTATAGCCCACGTCTTCTGCCTTGGGACTGAGCCCCCGGACCCGGATCGCCTACAATTTCTCATGGACGTCAAAATACGACCTAAGAAACCATAGACACCGCTCTCCATGACCAAATTATATGTTTTGGAATTTTACAGCCATAAAACTAAAAATCCGCGCTACTCCCTAATTTTTGAGTGCTATAGCCCATCCCTTCCGCGGTAGGCCCGAACTCCCGGACCCGAATCTCCTAAAATATTTTCGAGATGTCGAATACAACCTATGGAAATATAGTCACCACCCTGCCATGACCAAATTAAAGTTTTTGGTGTTTTACGGCCATAAAACTAGAATTCTGCCGATTCCCATATTTTCATGTGCTATAGCCCTCGCCGTCTTCCGTGGGCCCGAGCCCCGGACACGGATTGCCTAAAATTTTTGCGGTATATCAAATACAGCATAAGGAACCATAGTAACCACCCCTCCATGACCAAATACATTTTTGGCGTTTTACGGCCATAAAACTAGAGTTCCGTCCGATTCCCATATTTTCGTGTGTTGTAGCCCACGTCTTCCGCCGTGGCCCCGAGCCCCTGGACCCGAATCGCCTGAAATTTTTCTTGGACATTACATACGACCTAATAAAACATAGTCACTACCCCGGCATGACCAAATTATATATTTTGGAATTTTACGGCCATAAGATAAAATCTGCGCGAGTCCCAAATTTTCGTGTGCTATAGCCCACGCCTTCCACTGTGGGCACGAACTCCCGGACCCGGATCGCCTAAAAAAATTGTGGGATGTCAAATACAGCATATGGAACCATAGTTACCTCCCCGCCCTGACCAAATTACATTTTTTGGTGTTTTACGGCCATAAAACTAGAATTCCGCCCGATTCTCATATTTTTGTGTGCTATAGCCCACATCTTCCGCCTTGTGCCCGAGCCCCTGGTCCCGGGTCGCCTAAAATTGTTCTTGGATGTCAAATACGACCTAAGAAATCATAGTCACTGCCCCTCCATGACCAAATTATATCTTTCGGTATTTTATGACAATAAAACTAAAAATTCGCGCGAGTCCCTAATTTTCGTGTGCTATAGCCCACGCCTTCCGCCGTGGGCATAAGCCTCCGAACCCGGATCGCCTAAAAATTTTCTTGGACGTCAAATACGACCTAAGAAACCCTAGTCACCACCCTGCCATGAACAAATTATTTCTTTTGGAATTTTATGGCCATAAAACTAAAAATTCATGCGAGTGCCTAATTTTCTTGTGCTATAGCCCACGCCTTCTGCCGTGGGCCTGAACCCCTAGACCCGGATTGCCTAAAAAAATTTTGGGATATCAAATACTACCTAAGGAACCATAGTCACCGCCCCGCCATGACCAAAATACATTTTTTGGTGTTTTACGGCCATAAAACTAGAATTCTGCCTGATTCCCATATTTTCGTGTGTTATAGACCACGTCTTCTGCCTTGGGCCCGAGTCCCCGGACCCGGGTTGCCAAAAATATTTCCTGGATGTCAAATACAACTAAAAACCCATAGTCACCGCCCTGCCATGACCAAATTATATCTTTTGGTATTTTACGGCCATAAAACTAAAAATCCGCGCGAGTCCCTAATTTTCGTGTTGTATAGTCCACGCCTTCCGCCGTGGGCACGAGCCTCCGGACCTGGATCGCCTAAAACTTTTCTTGGACGTCAAATAAGACCTAAGAAACCCTAGTCACCGCCCTGACCAAATTATTTCTTTTTGAATTTTACAGCCATAAAACTGAAAATACGTGCGAGTCCCTAATTTTCTTGTGCTATAGCCCACACCATCTGCCGTGGGCCACAACACCGGACCCGGATCGCCTAAAAATTTCAAGGATATCATACACTGCCTAAGGAACCATAGACTTTCCCGCCATGACCAAATTATATTGTTTTGTGTTTTACGGCCATAAAACTAGAACTCCGCCCGATTCTCATATTTTCGTGTGCTATAGCCCATATCTTCTGCCTTGGGCCCGAGCCCCCGAATCCGGATCGCATAAAATTTTTCAAGGACGTCAAATACGACCTAAAAACCCATATAAACCGCCTTGCCATGACCAAATTATATGTTTTGGAATTTTGCAGCCATAAATCGAAAATCCGCGCGAGTCCCTAATTTTCGTGTGCTATAGCCCACGCCTTCCGCCGTGGGCACGAGCCTCTGGAACCGGATCGTCTAAAGAATTTCTTGGACGTCAAATACAACCTAAGAAATCGCAGTCACAGCCCTACCATGACCAAATTATTTCTCTAGGAATTTTACGGCCATAAAACTAAAAATCCGTGCGTGTCTGTAATTTGCTTGTGCTATAGCCCACTCCCTCTGCAGTGGGGCCGGACTCCCAGACCCGGATCGCCTAAAATTTTTCTAGGATATCAAATACTGCCTAAGGAACCATTGTCACCGCCCCGCCATGACCAAATTATATTGTTTGGTGTTTTACGGCCATAAAACTAGAATTCCGCCCGATTTCTATATTTTGTGTGCTATAGCCCACGTCTTCTACCTTGGGCCGAGCTCCCGGACCCGGATCGCCCAAAATTTTTCATGGACGTCAAATACGACCTAAGAAACCCTAGAAACTGCCCCGCCAAGACCAAATTATATGTTTTTGAATTTTACAGCCATAAAACTGAAAATATGCGTGAGTCCCTAATTTTCGTGTGCTATTGTCCACGCCTTCTGCTGTGGGCCTGGACTCCCGGACCCCGATTGCCTAAAATTTTTTCGGGATGTCAAATACAGCCTATGGAACCATAGTCACCGCCCCGCCATGACCAAATTACATGTTTTGGTGTTTTACGGACATAAAACTAGAATTCTGCCCGATTCCCATATTTTCATGTGCTATAGCCCTCGCCGTCCTCCGTGGGCCTGAGCCTTAGACCCGGATTGCCTAAAATTTGTCCGGGATATCAAATACAGCATAAGGAACCATAATCACTGTTCCGCCATGACCAAATATATTTTTTGGAATTTTATAGCCGTAAAACTAGAATTCCGTCTGATTCTAATATTTTCGTGTGCTATAGCCCATGCCTTTCGATGTGGCCACGAGCCCCCGGACCCGGATCACCTAAAAATTTTCTTGGACATTACATACGACCAAATAAAACATAGTCACTACCCCGCCATGACCAAATTATTTCTTTTGGAATATTACGGCCATAAAACTAAAAATCCGCACGAGTCCCTAATTTTCGTGTGTTATAGCCCACGCCTTCCGTTGTGGGCCCGGACTCTTGGACCCGGATCGCCTAAAATATTTTCGGAATGTCACATGCAGTCTATGGAACCATAGTCTCCACCCCTCCATGACCAAATTATACTTTTGGTGTTTTACGTCCATCAAACTAGAATTCCGTCCAATTCCCATATTTTCATGTGTTATAGCCCTCGCCTTCCGCCGTGGGCCCAATCCCTGGACACGGACTGCCTAAAATTTTTCCCGGATATCAAATACATCATAAGGAACCATAGTCACCGTGCCGCCATAACCTAATATATTTTTTGGCATTTTACTGCCATAAAACTAAAATTCCGCCCGATTCCCAAATTTTCGTGTGCTATCGCCCACGCCTTCCGCCGTGGCCCTGAGCCACCGGACCTGGATCACCTAAAACTTTTCCTGGACATTACATACGACCTAATAAAACATAGTCACTACCCCACCATGACCAAATTATATCTTTTGGAATTTTAAGGCCATAAAACTAAAAATCTGAGCGAGTCCTTAATTTTCGTGTGGTATATAGCCCACGCCTTCCACTGTGGGCCCGGACTCCGGGAGCCAAATCGTCAAAAAAAAAATTGGTATGTTAAATGCAGCGTATGGAACCATAGTCACCGCCCCTCCATGACCAAATTATATTTTTTGGTGTTTTACGGCCATAAAACTAGAATTCTGCCTGATTCCCTAATTTTCGTGTGCTATTGGCCTTCTGCGTGGGCCCGGACACCTGGAACCAGATTGCCTAAAAATTTGTTTGAGATATCAAATACAGCCTAAGGAACCATAGTCACCGCCCCGCCATGACCAAATACTTTTTTTGGCATTTTACGGCCAAAAAAACTAGAATTTCGCGTGATTCCCATATTTTCGTGTGCTATAGCCCACGCCTTCCGCTGTGGGCCCGGACCCGGATCGCCTAAATTTTTTTGGGATGTCAAATACAGCCTAAGGAACCATAGTCTCCACCCCTCCAAGACCATATTACATTGTTTTGGCATTCTACGGCCATAAAACAAGAATTCCGCCTAATTCATATATTTTCATGTGATATAGCTCATGCCTTCCGTCGTGGGCCCGTGCCCCAGGACTCGGATTGCCTAAATGTTTTCTTGGACATCAAATACGACCTAAGAAACCATAGTCACTGCCCCTCCATGATCAAACAATATCTATTGGAATTTTACGGCCATAAAACTAAAAATCCGAGCGAGTCCCTAATTTTCGTGTGGTATAGCCTACGCTTTCTTGTCGTGGGCCCGGACTCCGGTATCCGAATCACCTAAAAATATTTTGGGATGTCAAATACAGCGAAAGGAACCATAGTTACCGCCCGTCCATGAGCAAATTATATTTTTTGGCTTTTTACGGCCATAAAATTAGAATTCAGTCCGATTCCCATATTTTTATGTGTTATAGCCCACGCCTTGCGTCGTGGGCCGGAGCCCAAGACCCGGATCGCCTAAAATTTGTCCAGGATATCCAATATAGCCAATGGAACCATAGTCACCACCCCGCCATGACCAAATTGTATTTTTTGCTATTTTACAGCCATAAAACTAGAATTCCGCCCGATTCCCATATTTTCATGTGCTATAGCCCACGCCATCTGTCGTGGCCCAGAACCCTCGTACCCGAATCGCCTAAAAATTTTCTTGTACATTACATGAGACCTAATAAAACATAGTTACAGCCCTGCCATGACCAAATTATATCTTTTGAAATTTTACGGCCATAAAATTAAAAATCCACGTGAGTCCCTTATTTGCGTGTACCATAGCCCATGCCTTCCGTCGTGGGCCTGGACCTCTAAACCCGGATCGCCTAAAATACCTTCGGGATGTCAAATACAGCCTAAAGAACCATAGTCACTGACCCTCAATGACCAAATTACGTTTTTGGCATTTTACGGCCATACAACTAGAATTCCGCCTGATTCCCAAATTTTCATGTGCTATAGCCCACATCTATCGCCGTGGGACCGGGCCCTCGAACTCGGATTGCCTAAAATTTTTCTTGGATGTCAAATACGACCTAAGAAACCATAGTCACATGTGACCGAATTAAATCTTTTGGAATTTTACGGCCATAAAACTAAAAATCCACGCAAGTCCCTAATTTTCGTGTGCTATAGCCCACGCCTCCCGCTGTGGGCCCGGACTCCCGCGCCCGAATCGCCTAAAATTTTTTCAGGATGTCAAATACAGCATATGGAACCATAGTCACTGTCCCTCCATGAACAAATTATATTTTTCTGTGTTTTACGACCATAAAACTAGAATTCCACCCGATTCCCATATTTTCATATGCTATAGCCCTCAACTTACGCCATGTGCTCGAGCCCTAGACCCGGATTGCCTAAATTTTTCCGGGATATCAAATACATCATAGGAAACCATAGTCACTGCCCCGCCATGGCCAAATACATTTTTTGGCATTTTACGGCCATAAAACTAGAATTCCGCCCGATTCCCATATTTTCGTGTGCTATAGCCCACGCCTTCCACCGTGGCCCCAAATCCCTGGACCCGGATCGCCTAAAATGTTTCCTGGACATTACATATGACCTAATCAAATATAGTTACTACCCTTCCATGACCAAATTATATCTTTTGGAATTTTACGGCGATAAAACTAAAAATCCGTGCGAGTCCATAATTTTCGTGTGCTATAGCCCTCGCCTTCCGCTGTGGGCCTGGACTCCTGGACCCGGATCGCCTAAAATTTTTTCGGGATGTCACATACAGCCTATGGAACCATAGTCTCCACCCCTTTATGACCAAATTACATTTTTATGTGTTTTACGGCCATCAAACTAGAATTCCGCCCGATTCCCATATTTTCATGTGCTATAGCCCTCGCCTTCCGCCGTGGGCCCGAGCCGTGGACATGGATTGCCTAAAAAATTTCCGGGATATCAAATACATAACAAGGAACCATAGTCATCGTCCTGCCATAACCAAATATATTTTTTGGCATTTTACGGCCATAAAACTAAAATTTCGCCCGATTCCCAAATTTTCGTGTGCTATCGCCCACGCCTTCCGCCATGGCCCTAAGCCACCGGACCTGGATCGCCTAAAACTTTTCCTGGACATTACATACGACCAAATAAAACATAGTCACTACCCCACCTTGACCAAATTATATCTTTTGGAATTTTACGGCCATAAAAATAAAAATTCGTGCGAGTCCCTAATTTTCGTGTGTTATAGCCCACGCCTTCCGCCATGGGCCCGGACTTCTAGACCCGGATCGCCTAAAATATTTTTGGGATATCAAATACAGCCTATGGGGACATAGTTATCCCCCTTCCATGACCAAATTACATTTTTTGGCATTTTATGGCTAAAAAACTAAAATTCCGTCTGATTAACATATTTTCATGTGGTATAGGCCACGCCTTCCGCAGTGGGCTCGAGCACCCGACCAGAATCACATAAAGTGTGTCCACGATATCAAATATAACCTAAGGAACCATAGTCACCACCCCGACATGACAAAATTATATGTTTTGGCATTTTATGGCCACAAAACAAGGATCATGCCCGATTCCCCTATTTTCATGTGCTATAGCCCACCCCTTACGTCGTGGCCCCGAGCACCGCACCCGAATTGCCTAAAATTTATCCAGGATATCAAATACAACTTAAGGAACCATAGTCACCACCCCTCCATGACCAAATTATATTTTTTGGCGTTTTACGGCCATAAAATTGGCAATCCGCATGATTCCTATATTTTCGTGTGCTATAGACCACGCCTTCCGCCATGGCCCCGAGCCCTCAGACCCTGATTGCCTAAAAATTTTCCTGGATATTACATACGACCTAATAAACCATATTCACAACCCCGCCATGACCAAATTTTATCTTTTGAAATTTTACGGCCATAAAACTAAAAATTCGCGCGAGTCCTTAATTTTCGTGTGCTATAGCCCACGCCTTCCACTGTGGGCCCGGACTCCCGCACCCGAGTCGTCACAAAATTTTTTGGGATGTCAAATACAGCCTATGGAACCATAGTCACTGCCCCTCCATGACTAAATTATATTTTTTGGTGTTTTACCGCCATAAAACTAGAATTCCGCCCGATTCCCATATTGTCATATGCTGTAGCCCTCGCCTTACACCATGGGCCTGAGTCCCAGACCCGGATTGCCTAAAATTTTTCCGGGATATAAAATACAGCATAAGGAACCATAGTCACCCTCCGTCATGGCCAAATACATTTTTTGGAGTTTTACGGCCATAAAACAAGAATTACGCCTGATTCCCATATTTTCGTATGCTATAGCTCACGCCTTCCGCCGTGGCCCCAAGCCCCCAGACCCGAATCACCTAAAAATTTTTCTGGACATTACATATGACCTAATAAAACATAGTTACTACCATTCCATGACCAAATTATATCTTTTGGAATTTTACGGTGATAAAACAAAAAATCCGCGCGAGTCCCTAATTTTCGTGTGCTATAGCCCACGCGCCTTCCGCTGTGGGCCCGGACTCCTGGACCCGGATCGCCTAAAAAAATTTCGGGATGTATAGCCTATGTAACTATAGTCCACCCCTCCATGACCAAATTACATTTTGTTGTATTTTACGGCCATCAAACTAGAATTCGCCCGATTCCCATATTTTTATGTGCTATAGCCCTCGCCTTCCGCCATAGGCCCGAGCCTTGGACGCGAATTGCCTAAAAAAATTTCGGGATATCAAATACATCATAAGGAACCATAGTCACCATCCCGCCATAACCAAATATATTTTTTGGCATTTTACGGTCATAAAACTAAAATTCCGGATGATTCCCAAATTTTCGTGTGCTATCGCCCACGCCTTCCGCCATTGCCCTCAGCCACCAGACCTGGATCGCCTAAAACTTTTCCTGGACATTACATACGACCTAATAAAGCATAGTCACTACCCCACCATGACCAAATTATATCTTTGGGAATTTTTCGGCAACAAAACTAAAAATCCGCGCGAGTCCCTAATGTTCCTGTCTTATAGCCCATGCCTTCTGCCGTGGGCCCGGACTCCTTGACCCGGATCGCCTAAAAGTTTTTTGGGATGTCAAATACAGCCTATGGGGCCATATTTATCGCCCTGCCATGACCAAATTACAACTTTTTGGCGTTTTACGGCCATAAAACTAGAATATCGTCCGATTCCCATATTTTCATGTGCTATAGTCCACGCCTTCCACAGTGGGCACGAGCCCACGACCAAAATCGCATAAAGTTTGTCCAGGATATCAAATACAACCTAAGGAACCATAGTCACCACCCCGACATGACAAAATTACATTTTTGGTATTTTATGGCCATAAAACTAGGATTCCGCCCGATTCCCATATTTTCATGTGCTATAGCCAACGCCTTAAGCCTAGGCCCCGAGCCCCACATCTAAATCGCCAAAACTTTATCTGGGATATCAAATATAGCTTAAGGAACCACAGTCACCACCCCGCCATGACCAAATTACATTCTTTGGTGATTTACGACATAAAATTGGAATTCTGCCCGATTCCCATATTTTCGTGTGCTATAGACCACGCCTTCCGCCATGGCCCCAAGCCCCCGGACCCTGATTGCCTAAAAATTTTCCTGGATATTACATACGACCTAATAAACCATATTCACTACCCCGCTATGACCAAATTTTATCTTTTGAAATTTTACGGCCATAAAACTAAAAATTCGCACGAGTTCTTAATTTTCGTGTGCTATAGCCCTCGCCTTCCGCTGTGGGCCCGGACTCCGGGAGCCAGATCCTCAAAAAAAAATTGGGATGTCAAATACAGCTTATGGAACATAGTCACCGCCCCTCCATGAAAAAATTATATTTTTTGGTGTTTTACGGCCATAAAACTAGAATTCTGCCCGATTCTCTAATTTTCGTGTGTTATAGACCTTCTGTCGTGGGCCCGGACACCTTGACCCAGATTGCCTAAAACTTGTTCAAGATATCAAATACAGCCTAAGGAACCATAGTCAGCTCCCCGCCATGACCAAATTAATTTTTTGGCATTTTACGGCCTAAAAACTACAATTTCGCCTGATTCCCATATTTTCGTGTGCTATAGCCCACTCCTTCCGCCGTGGGCCCGGACCCGGATCGCTTAAATTTTTTCGGGATGTCAAATACAGCCTAAGGAACCATAGTCTCCGCCACTCCATGACCAAATTACATTTGTTGGCATTTTACGGCCATAAAACTAGAATTCCGCCTGATTCCCATATTTTCATGTGCAATAGCCCACGCCTTCCGCCGTGGACCCGTGCCCCCGGACTCGGATAGCCTAAAAATTTTCTTGGACGTCAAATACGACCTAAGAAACCATAGTCACCGCCCCTCCATGACCAAGCTATATCTATTAGAATTTTACGGCCATAAAACTAAAAATCCGAGCGAGTCCCTAATTTTCGTGTGATATAGCTTACACCTTCTTGTCGTGGGCGCGGACTCCGGGATCCGAATCGCCTAAAATTTTCTTGGGATGTCAAATACAGTGAAAGGAACCATAGTTACCGCTCTTTCATGAGCAAATTACATTTTTGGTATTTTACGGCCATAAAACTAGAATTCAGTCTGATTCCCATATTTTTATGTGTTATAGCCCACGCCTTGCGTCGTGGGCCCGAGCCCCGTATTCGGATCGCCTAAAATTTGTCCAGGATATCAAATACAGCCTATGGAACCATAATCACCACCCCGCCATGACCAAATTATATTTTTCGCTATTTTACAGCCATAAAACTAGAATTCCGCCCGATTCCCATATTTTCATGTGCTATAGCCCACGCCATCCGCCGTGGCCCCGAGCCCTCAGACCCGAATCGCCTAAAATATTTCTTGTACATTACATGAGACCTAATAAAACATAGTTACAGCCTTGCCATGACCAAATTATATCTTTTGAAATTTTACGGCCATAAAATTAAAAATCCGCGTGAGTCCCTTATTTGCGTGTACCATAGCCCATGCCTTCCGTCGTGGGCCCGGGCCCTCGAACCCGGATCGTCTAAAATACTTCCGGGATGTCAAATACAGCCTAAAGAACCATAGTCACAAATTGCCTAAATTTTTTTCGGGATATCAAATGCATCATAAGGAATCATAGCCACCGCCCCGCCATGGCCAAATACATTTTTTTGGCGTTTTACGGCCATAAAACTAGAATTCCACCAGATTCCCATATTTTCGTGTGCTAT